>JAHBCN010004988.1:0-59265 GCA_019359885.1 Listronotus oregonensis | reverse complement strand
CACGGTCATATGTGGGTCCATGAGGAGCATATTTAAAAATTATTTTGAAATGTACAGGGTGACCCAAAAAGAAAGTACATATCAAAGCTATATTTTTTCTTATGGAACACCCCATATTTTTTTCTATTTTTAGATACTATAGACCAAATAAAAGTAAGTTATTGTTATATTTTCTATACCTAAAACTGACCGTTTCTGAGAAATTTAGAGAAATTAAAAAATACAGACCATAATTTAAAAAATGTTTACACCCTGTAACATATAACGAGCTGCTCGTAATTAAATTTATTGCTTAGCACAAGGATTAGTTAACTATCACATAAAAGTTTTACTTTAATATTATACAGAGTGTTAAAAAAAATTGCCTTAAAGTGTGGACACACATTTTATTAAATAACTTCCTTAAGTAAATACGTAAAAGAAACAACTATAACGTTTCAAATCTTCACAATTTTTATTTTTTGTTAAAAATAAAAACATGACATGTTTCGTAGCACTGCTACTTCGTCAGATGTCTAAATGGTACTAATAGTAATAGTACAGTACCATTTAGACATCGGACGAAGTACATCTAAAACATGTATGTTTTTATTTTTAACAAAAAATAAAATTGTGGAATTTGAAACGTTATAGTTGTTTCTTTTACGTATTTACTTAATATGGATCTTCATCAAGTAACGATCGACTCCATAACATATTTCCTTAAGTTAAATGAACACCCTGTATTTAGTGGCCTATTTTGACGCGGAACTAAAGTCCCTTTAAAAATAAAATTAGGGTTTCCTATACCTATCTCTTCTGCTTTTTATGTAAAAGGCGTTTTAATATTTGACTTATCATTTATCTTAAAAATGGAACACCCTGTATATAAAATTAAAAAAACCTTTTTATTAGGTGATCTCGTAATTCGCATTAAAGCACAAGATTTCAATTTTGAAAATATTAATTGTCAGTAAAATGTTATTGAAAAAGTGACATAATTCAATTTATTGTCATTTCTAAAATATTAGTAACCAAAATAAGGGCAATTTACCATATTTCGTCTCAACAATTAGGACATGTGTGCCTTCTACTATATTTCGATCCTCATTTTTAAGAATGCTTTAATATTTTAGAAATGACAATAAATTGGAGTTATTACTTTTGCCTGCATTTTACTTGAGATACATCTTATTTTCAAAAATTTAAACTTGTGCTTTTAGCGAATCTACGCGATCCTTAATAAAGAGGTTTTTTTAATTACGATACAGGGTGTTCCATTTTTAAGATAAATGATAAGTTAAATATTAAAACGCCTTTTGCATAAAAAGCAAAAGGGATAGGTATAGGAAACCCTAATATGGTTTTAAAGGGAATTTAGTTCCGCGTCAAAATATGCTACTAAATACAGGGTGTTCCATTTAACTTAAGAAAGTTATTTAATAAAATGTGTGTCCAAACTTTGAGGCAATTTTTTTCAACACTCTGTATAATATTAAAGTAAAACTTTTATGTGATAGTTAACTTAACCTTACAAAATCTGTAAAAGTATTATGTTTAAGAAAACAAAAACCTTTTGATTATCCGGTAATCAAAAAAAAAATAAATAAAAAAAACAAAAAAACATTTAACTCCTTAAATTTTGGAAAGAAGACATTTTTCGACATACGTGTTTCTTTTTCATAAAAACCCTTAAGGTATTACCCTCTTAAATTATTTAAAATTCCTTAGAAGACACCCCATTTTTTATTAATTTTTAATTTTTGCGCTGGTACAAAAAAACCTGGTAACTTATTAAAAACCTATTTTACTACCAAATTTGCGTCTATTTTAATATTTGGGCATCCGTAAAAATCACGAAATCACTCTTGCCGACATATTTATATAGTTTTTACTTTATTAGGAGTAACCTGTATGCTTTAAAATCAAAATAAAATGCTTCTTTGCTTTTTTGGAAAGCATAAAAAATAAAATTATCTTCTATTATGCTGCACCTATTAAAGTGACAAGTTGCTCTGAGAAGCTCTTAACTAGGCAGCGTTCAATTCGGAGGAAAGCTAATATTAAATTTAAGGAATCAATTAAACTTTTTTTCTAAGAATATCTATTTTTTTTGATGATATAATTAGAGAAAAAAAACAATTTAAGAACATCAAAAATAGTTTTATTTGCTTTTATACCTCTAATAAATAGGATAGGTTTTACTAAGCTATTACTTCTAGCTGTATAAAAAATATTTACAAAAACTAGTAGATACCTAAATACGAAAGTTAATTGTTTTTTTAAAATGTCAGAAAAAAACAGGATCATAAGTACAATTAAGAAACATAAAAGAATTCGACAAATAGAAAAATTATTACTTAAACCACTTAAAAACTAAACCTTTATTGTTATTTGTAAAAAGCAATTTTTCTTAACCTCGTATTTTTATTTTGCCTTAAAGTAAGCAAACGCTGACACTGTAAGTGTATATCTACCGCTGAAGCAGTTATGTTTTCTATTAAAGTAATTTTCAAATGGATATATTTTTTCCAGAGTGTTTCTAAGATAATTTAAAAAAAAATAACTTAAAATGAAATTATTTAGCCAATGCAGGGAAGCAGAAATAAAAAGAAAAATGTAAGCAAAATTTTTACTCATGCTTCTGCTCACAAGGAAATATTTTTTTAAATAAGTTCTTAAAGCTATAGAAAAGGAAAAATGAAAGTTACATTTTTTACCTATGCTACTCACAAGGGATAATTTAAAAATAAATTCTTGTAGCTATAGGGTTTAATAGACTATTGTGTTTTGTGAGATTTAAAATTTAATTAAAAGTATTATATTTTTTTCATATTTTTGAAAAAAATATACTTTTTTATATAAATTTCCAGCCTTTTTTTTACTAATTCAAAATTATTACACAAAGTGTTTTAATATTTTTACTCACAGTATTAAATATCCTTCATTTTTGGTCTTAAGTGTGGAAGGTTCATTCGTCGAGGTCAAACTGTATTAAGTTTGATCATTTTGTTGGCTTCAATATGTTATTCACGATCAAATGCTTTCAGAATCGATAAACAGGTAGGGTAAGAGTGAATTTTTTACTTTGGAAATGGCAGGACTAAGCCTGGTTACTGTGTAGGTTTGACCATAGTTGCAAAATATCTTCGTAAGGCAATCCACTAAAAATCTCTCTATTGCAGCCCCTCGAAAGTTAGGGGCAACTTTGGAGGGTTTGGGGTTTTCGGGCTTCGTGCCCATTCTTATTACCCTAAGATACAAAGCTTTATAAAAATTGACCGGTGCTCAATTTCCATAATAATATGTTTTGTGCGTGGTGCTTTGGTATCAAAAATTATTATTTAAAGCACAATTTTTAACATTTTAGCTGTTTTCTTTTATCAAATTGGTTTTTATCAAATTAGGTCTTATTGCAAGAGATTAAAATAATTTTTAATAAAGCATTTAGGGTAGATATCTAAATATCTTAATTCAGGAGTGCGGAGATAGACATAATAATATGATAGAAACACCATTAAACAGACGGCCTATTGATATATTCTTTGCGTTGAGGCATTATTTTTTTAACTGTTCATCTTAAAATTTATAAATATTACTTTAGTTAATTGTCAATTGGCCCCTTAAGCCTCCGAATTTATGTTTAGTGTTCATTTTTTCTTTTTTTTTCTATCTTGGGACTGGTCACGAATGCTATGGGGAAAAAGAAAAACTTCTCCAGGCAGCAGGTTCCGCAGTGTATACACTTTAGGAATGAAGACACGAAGAAAGTGGAAAGATTGGGGTTTTTTTAGATAAACTGTAAAGGGATACATAAGAGTAATACTCTGTGTCCTGTATGGGAAGTTTTTAGAGAAGGAAGTATATTGACTAATTCCTTATGACAGAAGCAGTGAAAATGGTGTCCCGACACTTCATTCTTTAACAATTCATCACGGACACAATATTACGGCAGTTCCAACACTGCAATACTTTACACCCCAATTCATGTCTTTGCCAAATCATTACATAGTGTGATGATAATGTGCGTGATGAGTGGCGAAGTGATGAAATGGGGTGCAATGAAGTATAGTAGTGATAGAATATCACCATTTTAATGTGTCCATTATTTGTAACTATTGATATATTACAGGATAAAAGTGTTACTTATAGTAGCGTCAATGAAGCATTTTAGCTGGAATTCCTTAAGAACAGCTTTGATTTTTATAATTTTTTTTAAATAGTTTTGTTTTTCCATATTATTTAAAATCATAAACCTCTTGAAGGGTGCAAACAAAAATTTATATCTCTTAAACAATATTTATAATATTTAAATGGAACATTTTTTTTTTAAATCGCTGTAACCTTTTAAATATTAATTTTTGTCAATTTTACACAAAATCATTTTTGTAGATTTGTAGAAATTTCCTACAAAAATAGTTTCATGTTAATTTCTGGTATTTTTTCATAGTTTAGAAGATATCGTGAACTTCAATTTCAGAGAGAAGAAATTTTGCTTAATATCCGGAAATTTTATAAAGAGTTATTTATTAGTATTTTTAAATATTTTATTAAATGTTTAAAATTTCCTGCTTTACTCACATACACAAAAAATATAAAATTTAATTTTCCTTTATATTTTGCGGATCGGAAATTTCATCTTTTTATAAGTGGTGGGTGGTTATCGCAGTCACTTTTACTGCAAACAATGCAAGCCGGTGAGCAATGAAAGCCACTTTTTGAGTAAAAACATGCTGAACTTCATCCTGCTTTGCAGAAACAAAAAACGATTTTCAAGAAGTTTTCAAGTGCTGCAGGTTAAGTCATTTTTATTGGGTTTAAATAATCGTCTTTTTGTCAACCCCATTTTTTAAAAGGAAGAAGAGAATTAATTTTCCATTGCTGGACTCTTAGCACCTGATCATAACGAAATGTTTTTTTTTTAACTTCTCAATAATAATGCCTCACAACGAGTTCATTTAACAAAAACTTTGTTAAGTAAATATGGAAATATTTAAAAAGAGCATCTTTTATTTGTTCATGCATTCACTGGACATAATGCTACCTCCGCCTTTTATAATTAAGGTAAAAATAATTTTATTAAAATTTTTAATACTTATTATAAATTACGTGCAGCAACTCAAAAGTGAGGAAGTACTTTTCAATGAAGGTGTTAGTTGATACTTACTCACAATAGCATTAGCTTTGAAAGATTGAAAGTGTACAACTTCATTCATTACCTTGGACAGAGGATGAAACAAAACAACATATCAAAAGAGTCTCTTTACAAGTTATTACTTATAATGAAAAATTAATTCTCTTACCTCTCCTAAAGAATGGGTTTGGCAAAAAAACTATTATTTAAAACCAGAAAATATGACGCAACCAGCAGCACCTGGAAACGTCTTAAAAATAATATTTTGCTCCTGCACAACAAATGCTGTTCATCATATGGCTGCAGAAAAAGTGGCCATCATTGCTCACCGGCTTGCAGTGTTTGCAGTGAAAGTGACTGCTATAACCACCAACCATTTGAAATCTCCGATACGCAAAATATAAATAAAAATTAAATTTTATATTTTTGTGTATGTTAGTAAAGCAGAAAATTTTAAACATTTAAAAAAATATTTTAAAAATACTGATAAAAAACTCTTCATAAAATTTTATTCATTTGAAATTAAAAAAAATCATATTTTCTTAAATATCTAACATAGAATATTTCTCAAAGTTGTTTAAATGCTAAAGAAATATTTGAATTTTTAATTTTGTTACGTATATTTATTTTTTGTTACTATTTTATAAAAAATATCCTATAAGCAATTATTACAGTCCAGAAATTAAGTAAAATTACAGCTCTTAGAAATCTTGGAAACCATGACAAATACGGGAAATTATTATAAAACTATTTTGGTAGGAAATTTAATTATTCACAAAAAGATACTGTGTAAATATGACAAAAATTAATATCTAAAATGTTAGCACGATTTAAAAAAATGTTGCATTTAAATATTATAAGTATTGTTTAAACAATATAAATATTTCTTTGCTCCCTGCCGAAGGTTTTTGATTTTAAATAATATTTAAAACCAAAATTATTTAAAAAAAAATATTAAAATCGGAGCTGTTCTTAGGGACTGCCAAATTTGGGCAGTTTTATGTATTCCTTGACGCTACTATTAATTGCAATACGGTAACTGTTTAATAATTATGCATATTTTATGTATTTACATATAAAAGATATAAAAAGAATAAATAGGTCAAAAAAGTTTTTTTGTAACTTAATTACCCAATAGGCTCATTTAGTTTACATAATAAAAAATTATTATTTTTTAACTTAACCATAAAATATTAAAGAAAATAGGATCCTAATTCAAAAAGCCATAATTTGAAATAATTTTTCGCAATACGCTCGAATAACGTTAGTTGCAGGCACAACGATCCGAGCAAACGGTCGCAAATTTTAAGAAATGGCCTTTTGGCTGAAGTGTTTCCCGAACATTAATTTTTCCAAATATTATGTCAAGTAGTTTCTGATACCGTTCCAGAAAAGCGGCAGCGGGTGTGCTAGAAAATTGTAACAAATGGCCCGTTGGCGAAACAGCTTGCAAGTTTAACTTCTCTTTTTAGTTATGCCGTAGTGAAAAGTAAGGTGGCTCCAAAACCGAATTAAGTTTCTTTTTAAATTCTTTTGAAAGTAATAAGAGTTGAAAAATGCCTTTTGGTTATATTTTAGGATAATATTAGTAAAATGTTCTTCGTAATCGAATGTATTCTGCGTAATGCATTATTAAAAATTAGCATACATTATAATTAACCACAGCCTAAACAAGCACAACCCTGATACTTTTAATTCATTTAAAACGCGGATCCTTGATGCCCAATTTCGCTGCAAGAGACTACCTTTGAGGTACGTTTTTTGGGTCGAATTTCGGGATCCTGCAGCTCGGAAATTCTGGCATCGACCCTAAAAATGCAAAAAACACCCTTTTTAGGAGTTTTTAACAAAAATGTTATAAAAGAAAACTAATGAAAATGGTCTTTAGACACCCAGAAAATACTCCCAAAGTAAGTTTTTTGGGTCGATAATTTCGAATTTGTGGTCCCAAAACTCTTGAACTCCAGAAACACTTCAAAAAGGGCAAAAAACACCCTTTTATGAGGTTTTTAAAGAATTATCTTATAAAAATTTATAGAAATTATTTATTATTAATAAAAATTGTTTTTTTATAACATTATATTAATTTGAGTCCAAATTAAATTTAAGTGTAATTTATTGGGGGTGAAACAACCCCCAATCATTCCTAAAATATCGTTTAATTTACAAAAAAAATGTTGTGCTTTTTGCCTCAAATTTTTTAAAAATAGCTATTTTACAACCAAACAAAATTATTTGCCTCCCCTAAGGTTTTTCAGTACCCCTCGCACTCATTTTGGGGTCTTAAAAAATATCCAATTCGAAAATAAAGTAAATCAATGAGTTTAAAATAATTTCATTTGTATTTCTCTTTATTATAAAAAAATTTGCTTACAAAAAAGTATCACCAGATGTTTTCACCCTTTTGACGAGAAAAAAAACTACCCCTAAAACATGATAAAATAAAAAGTGCGCAAAAAATTAGTTTTTTACATTTATTTTAGATTTTAAATAAAAAGAATTTTTTCGATTTAAAAAAAAAATCACATTAACAACTAAAAGAATCCCTAAATCTCTCTTAAGGTTTAAAAACATTTTATTAAGTGTAAAATGAAAACAAATAGTTTACAATATCACACCCAATAAAGTACCTTAAAATTTAATTTATAATGTTTTAAAAAATACAAATTTTTAACAATAATAAATGATTTCTATAAATTTTTGTAAGATTATTCTTAAAAAACATTTAAAAAAAGTGCTTTTTGTCCTTTTAGGGGTGTTTCCAGGGTTCAAGGGTTTCGAGACCTCAAAATTCAGAGTCAGCGAACCAAATAACGTACCCTGAAAGTATTTTCTAGGTGTCTACAGAGCATTTTCATAAGTTGTGTATAAAATTTTCGTTAAAAAAACCCCTAAAAAGTGTGTTTTTTGCATTTTTGGGAGTGATGCCAGAATTTCCGAGCAGCGAGATTCCGAAATTCGAAATAAGTGACCCAAAAAATCAGCACCCAGGACCCGCGTTTTGAATGGACAATTTGTTGATTCTCATCAAGCGCAGTTTTTAATGTCTATGTACTGAAAAATGGTAAAAAATTTAAGTTTTAATATTTAAAGATTTCAAAGAAGACAAAACCTCGGCGGACACAAGAAATTATTTTGGAAGTCTAATTTTCTTACTTACCAGTAATTTTAGCCTAAAAGGCAAGTTTTTTTTTGAAAAATACTAACAATTTCCCCGCAAAAGCATCCCCTGGCAAATGTTTAACCCTAAAAGTAAATAATTACATAAATCCATTCAAGTATAGCTTCTTTTTAAGGTTATACCAGTAAAATGTATATTGGGTACTTATTTAGCTAATGCTAATAGACGGAGAGCTGGAGCCGAAAAATCATCTTCATCAGTAATATAGAGTTTCTCCCGTAAAACATGTTCATTTAGTATTGTGAATTATGTTACCACGCAGACTGACCTTGTCCTGCTTATTTTGGCAAATATTGATAGTACGTCACTGATTTCTCTTAAAATAAAATATATTTTTGAAATTTCCAATCATTTATAAGCAAAGTTGATTACTTGATTTTTTTTAATCCGATGCACGGTTTTCGCTTTAAAAAAACTAAAAACCATTACACTGCATGATCATAACAATATCGATAAACAATATTACCATGCAGAGATACATCTAGATTTAATTTTTTTAGGTGAAAACTGTGCGTCGGACTAAAAAAAAATCAAAAGATCAAATCTGCTCATAATTTTTTTTGTCCGACGCACAGTTTTCACCTAGAAAAATTAAAATCTAGATATTTTTCTGCATGGTGATATTGTTTACCGATATTGTTGTGATCAAGCAGAGAAATGGTTAGTTTTATATTTTTTATTTTAATAGAAATAAGTGACGTACCATCAATATTTGTCAAAATAGGCTGGTCAAATTCCTTATGAACACCACTGGTGAAAATAAAAAAATGTAGTACACTAAAAGTTGCCTCTTAATACATAGTAAATGTTTGCCAAATTTTATTTAAAAAAAAGTGGTATTACTGATAATAATATTAAATGATTTATTTTTGTGACAATTTGACCCCATTTTACTGCCTTTTAGACGCCTTAGGGCGTGTTCAAAATGGCTGACATATTATCGATGACGATTTTTTGCCCAAATTTTTACCTTCTTTACCCACATCCGCCACCCCTTTTGTATCCACCTAGCCCCTTGGGATTTCAGCTATGGGGGTTAAGACCTTCACCTGGGAAAATTTTGAAGCATATTTTCAATGACGATTTTTTTCTCAAAAATTTTGCACTTTCACCCCTTGTTGCTACCCCCTGTATAAAATAGGTTGTCAGCCTACGCGGGAACATAAGTAGCAATACTAAATGAACATGTTTTACGGGAGAAACTCCTTATATAAAATGATCTAAAAATTTTTAGTTACTGATAATTTTTAACAGTTTAAAAGCATTTTTTGGACATTTGTTCGTTTCCTACGTATTTCATTTTGGTAAACCATTTAAAATTATTTTCTCCAAACAAAAAGCGACAAAAAGAAGCGAGCAGTAGTAAATCAGTTTCATTTATTTTCAATTTCATATTTTGAAACCGCAATTTCCAATTACAGAAAATGTTGGTTCTGAAACTTTAACGAAACACCTGGATAAAGAAATCAAATATTTATAGTACGTGTGCGAATAAGGTAAATAATAAATGTTTGTTTTGAATTCCTAAATCGATTAATTTCCTTTTATGTCATGCTGTCGATTAATTTGAGTCCTTAAAATATCTTTTTTGCATTATTAGCCCTCATAAATGCTTGATTTTCTATCCATAAACGATTATAGCACAGGCAACTTTAAATACACAGATTTAGACATTTAGTCTATTTAAAACATTGCCATTCAAATAAAAACCTTTAAAACATCTGTCAAGTTGGCTGCCTAAAAGTAAAATACATCTACAAAAAATTCAAAAAAATATGATTTTTACAATTAAATATCAAAACGGTTGCCAAAAAAATATTATAACTAACTCGAATATTAGATGACGATTAATGATCTCAAACCTTAAATGGCCTTGATAATTATTCGCCCTTAGTAATACCCTTGTTAGCTAAATAGATATATTACACTACACGTCAGTCATATGGTATTGTACTAGGTTTAGTACAGTAAACAAACCAGAAGATCAGGTTGGGCTGTCACAATTATTTTTTCTAATTTGCAGGTATCAAGGTGTACATTGACCTCTGAAAATATCATAGATAGAAAAATGTCCGCAAGGGCCTGGCCCTCAAAAGCCCAACAATCCATTTTTCAACTATTTTGGCCAATATCTCCCGAAATATGACAGTTACACAATTCTTGTTTAGACGAAAATGAAGAACAGTTTATTAGCTGCAAAAATGATTTTCATCCCTTGTGTCAAAAATTTGATAATTTTTAAGATAACCGGCCATAAATGCGCCTCATATTTTTTGCACCTGCCCCGCATTTCGAAAACCGCTCCGCTACTTACACTTCCAAGCGGGCGGACAAATTTTTAAATTACTCACGTAAAAATGCATATTTTTTCATGATTTAAAGTTTATATGAAAGAAGGAACCTATAGCTATAATATCTTGTCACTGTTTCCTTTTTTTTGTTTCTCTAGAATATTGAAAACTCGAGGCAAAGTTAGTTTTTGCTTGATATTTTGACCCTCCTATCAATCTGTTCATATTTTTTTTATAAAGAGTAATTTTACCGAATCTTTTTGGATAATGGGACTTTGAAAGGTGTTAAATACATTTCAAGAATGAGGGGTGGAAACGTACTGGGGATGAATTATCACCGGTCCAGACGACAAAGGAGCCGGCAAATCCGGACCTGTTGAAAATGATTCCTTGTCAGTGTAAGATGGGCTCTAAAAAGCAATGCTTATGTATGAAGTCAGGACTAAAGTGTTTGATTATTAGTGGTTCTTGTCATTTAGGCCCGTGTTCTAATTACAAGATAGTGGAAAATGAAGATAAAATCGTACCTGAACAAGCAGATGGAGAAGAAGAAATGGATGCAGGTAAATACAGAGAGACAGGAGTAGAGCCAGAGACAAATGGGCAAGAGGAAAAAACACAAGAAGAAATAGAACAAGAGGAAGAAAGAGTGGACAGAAGAGACCAGAATATTGATGATGCCAACCATGAATATGCATCCAAGACAAGCGTGATGGAATGGTGATTAAGTGATAGATGTTTAAAAAATCATGTATGTTCAATTGCTTATTTATTTTCAATAATGAATGTTATTTTTCAAAAACTTTGTTAAGAAATTATTGCAAAAAAATTCGAAAAACTGGTAAACTTCTGCAATACATTGTTGAGGACCATTACGAAGGAATGTTTGAACCTTTTAAGAAAAGGATTAGGCAAACGCCCGGGTATCTAAGATTTGGCACATGCAATGGATGATTTTTGCAAGTTTCAGATCCATATATAGCCCCGTTTTCGTTAAGAGGAGCTGAAAGGCTTATGCCGAGAAAAATAATTACGTTCCCAACACCAAAAGTTGTTGAGAAATAGAACATTCTTAGGGGTACGTTCATTTCCGTAATAATTTGGTAAATAGGAGGAAAAGTGGTGACGCCATCCACAGTTGGTCTCTGCAGTTTAAAACATGTAGATCAGTGTATCTCCAGACCCCTTGTCTCAGAATTTGATAAGAAAGTGTCATATTTGTAGATTCCAAACACTAATGATTTTCGAAACCCCTCTTTGGCAAGAAGTATTAGGGTAGCAAAAAAATCATGGAGATAATTTTTGTACGTACTGAACTGCTTTTTATTCCTGTCCAAACCTCAAATCTGTAAGTGTCGTAATTCGGCAGATATCGGCCAAAAACGGATTTCCGGGCTCTTGAAGGCCATTTTCAGGCCCTTGCGGGCATTTTTCTATCTATGATATTTGCAGAGGTCAATGTACACATTGATACCTGCAAATTAAAAAAAAAATTGTGACGGCCCAACCTGATCTTCAGGTTTGGGGTCCTTCCGGCGTTCATTTACTGAACTAGTTTAAAGTTTTGTTAACAAAACATATTTTAAATATGTATTTTAAAAACTTAAGAAATATTGTTTATTAGATTTAATTTGACTGGAATAAAGCCCTTAAAATATAGAAGTTTGGGGAATACCACAAAAAACTTTTTTAAATAGGTTTTAATGATTGGTTTACGGAAAGTTACCAAATATTTATTACTAAGATATTAAAAAAAATGTAAAAATTAACTATACAAGTTTATTCAAAAGCCTTATTAGTTATATTTTCAATTAAAATATTAAAATATCCCATACAAAAAAAATTCCATGACAAAAACATCCTATAAAAAATATCCCATAAAAAAAAACTTACTAATACAAAAATATCCTTATCTTTCCCATTATGTGTTAATTACAATACAAAGAAATGCAGAGCACGTGTTTGTACTAGCAATATGGAAGATGATGGTTAGTTGTGGTTAGTTTTGCTTACACATAATAGGAAAGATAAGGATATTTTTGTATTAGTTAGTTTTTGCCCTAGGATTTTTTTTTATGGAATTTTTTTTTATAGGATGTTTTTGTAATGGAATTTTTTTGTGTGGGATATTAATGGTCGGGATAAACTGACTGGGATTTTTTGACCAGGATTTAACACCATTCATACCTTTTTTTGGTTATTAAATAATTTGGGTAAAAACTGTCATTTTTTTAACCAAAACATTATGGCGAGGTTATGGGATTTACGGACATGGTAGCGAGTGTAGCATTAAGACCCTATTTAAAAAAACGTATTTTTTTCTAAACAAATCAAGATAGTTTATCTGCAATTGTTTATATTTAAAATAATTTACAAATAACACAGTCCTACAAAATAAAGAAAGTTAAAGGACCAAAAGGGTCAAATCTGCAAAATGACACAGCTCAATAACAAAAAAATTTAAGGTCCGCATGACTTGACCATGGTATCTTTATGTTTTTGAAGTAACCGAATCCGAATCCGGGCAAAGATTGACCCCGGATTCTGATTCAGCGACCTCAGAAACATAAAGATACCATGATCAAGTCATTCGGACCATTTTTGTTTGTTTCTGAGCTGTGTAATTTTGCAGATTAGACCCTCTAATGCCCTTGACCCTAACCTGATAGGGTTAAACAGACCCCGGATTCGGATTGAGCAACCCGAAAAACATAAGGAAACCATGGTGAAATCTTCCGAATCCTCAACCTATTTTATTTTGTGGGGCTGGGTAATTTAATATAATATTTGTATTAGGCATGCTGCAACAACAAAGACCTTTTAACCGCAGGCGTTCATATAGTATATATATATATATATATATATATATATATATATATATATATATATATATATATATATATATATATATATATATATATATATATATATATATATATATATATATATATATATATATATACTAGTATATATATATATATATATATATATATATATATATGACTATATATTATATTTCACTATATATTATATCCTTTGACCTTATATAATTAGGTACTTCGACTATAAAATTTTAAAAACATTTTGCACTTTTTATATCCTTGGACCTAAAATCACTTCGACAAATATTTTTAAAAAATTCCAATCCTAATATTTTAAAATAAGTAAAAGTTTGCGCATGTTTTTATCTATAGGCAGTTGCCCACGCAGCTGCTAGTCAACTTTAAACGCGTTTTTCTCAAAATGGCTTTTTTTTAAACCTCGAATAGTTAATCTCCGGAGCTTCTAAACTGATTTTAAAAAGCCTTGTTGCGTTTTGTTTATTGAGATATTTTTCAAGCCAATATACAACAATGTGGCAAAAAAAAAGACTGCTGATTTTTTAACTTTTTTTTTCAAACTTCCGCCATTTGATTTTTAGGGATTTTTGAATAAATATTTTAAATTGGCTTGTAAAAAAACTCCCTTTTTAAGAAACTATTAGTTTTTTTGTTTTAGACTTGCCCATCCGAAGATTATCTGTTCGAAGTAAGACAACTTTTTTAGCGGCTTCATTTTGACGCTACGTGGATGTTTTTTAAAAAATGAAGATTTTATAAGAATGTAAAAAACCTAAAATAAAACATTTATTAAAACAGCTGTTTTAATAAATTTTTTATTTTAAAAATTTGTGTTGTTTTAGCCTTCTAACGTGACTTAAAGTTAGGCTCAGGAACCATCTTCAGAATATAAACATAAAAATTAAAAATACTTGTATAAGCAATGCTATAGGTTAAAATATTGACGATGGAAGAATTATCTTTCTTCCATAAAGAGTAGGTGTCAGTACCAAACCATGTAGTACCCCTTTAATAATTTGATAAAAGCAAAAGAATAATCATCTTCAACACAGTAACAACTATAATGGAGATAAACGGTGGTAAAAGAACATAAAAACGAAGTTTGTTAAGTAGCGTTGTATGGCCGATCCGGTTAGAAGCCTTGGATATTTTAAAAGTCTTACGATCGAGTAATGAACACGTTGTTAAAGTTAGCAATGGACTAAACAATGGGTTAAATTTACCTAAGAGGTAAAAATAAACACTCTTGGCAACAGGGTATAACTTTAATGATAGCTATATGTCAAAGAATAATTTAGTTCGGGATTTTGCATTAAAAATCAAATAAACATATTAAAAAAAAATTATTATAAATAAAAAACCGAATATGAAAAAAATTGGTTCGACACTTCAACAAAGTATTTTCGTATATTTTCTTTAACAACAAGCGGCACAATAGATTGCTCAAATGACTAATACTGCAGAACTTCTTTAAATTTGGGCTTTTAACAGGTTCTCTAACATAATTCATGCCTACTTCATTTTATTGATATATTCCGATAGGGAGATTTATCTAGAGTAGACAAAATATTTGCTTTATTTTTATAGAAAATTAAAATTTTAATTTGTTACATACAAGTAAAAGCATTTATTTACAAGAATTTTATTACTCGCTGCTCTTCAATATCCATATATTCTTTTTAAAACAAAAGGATTCAAATAATTTTATGTAATAACTAGGTATTACTACCCAAAACTAAGCTCTTTCATAAGTTAATGGTGTTTAGAGCTATAACGGTACTAAAAAAATACCCTTAGAGACCCGATGTGGTATAGGTCCGATGCACCGCAAGGCCTTTGTCAAAATCCAAGTTAAACGCACTCTAGGGTGTAAACTTTGATCTAAAAATTTTTGCAACGCAATGAAAAAAATATTTAGCTTGCACCGATTATGAAAAAATTGGTTCGACATTAGACACAAGCAGCTTAATGGATAGCTCAAATGACCAAAGCTGCGAACTTCTTTAAATTTGGATTTTTAACAGGTTATTTAATACAATTTATGCCTGCTACATTTTATTGATACATTCCGGTAGGTAGATTCATCCAGAGTAGACAAAATATTTTCTTTATTTACCTACAAAATTATTGTTTTAATTTAATACATATTAGTAAAACTATTTATTTACAAGGATTTTATTTCTTACTGCTCTTTAATATCTATCTATGGTTTTAAAAATAAAAAAAATCAAATTATAATAACTAGGTAGTTTAGTATTACCACTAAAAACTAACCTCTTTCATAAGTTAATGCTGTTTAAAGCTATAACATGCGGTACTTAAAAAATACCGTTAGAAGCTCGATGCGCCGCAAGGCCTTTGTCGAAATCCAAGTTAAACGCACTCTAGGGTGTAAACTTTGATCTAAGAATTTTAGCATCGCAATGAAAAGATGTTCCTAGTTTTAGAAACAGCGCATATAGATATAATAATTTTTACATGCACGCTAGATAAGACAGGGTTTGGAGTAGCTCAAGAGCATATTGTACTATTTCACATAATAATTGCCCTTTTTCATTGATTAACTTTTCAGAGCACACCAAGCTCTTAGGCGCTGATTCTATCGCAACCTTCGAGCATATACTGCTGGAGGCAGCCTTGTAACGTGGTCGTGCGAACAATCTACTTGAGAGAAAAAAGAATAAGATTGCAACATTTTTTCCTCACTCTACGTGCTGAGTGAACTCTGGATAAATCTACTTACCGAAATGTATTAATAAAATGTAGTAAGCATGAATTATAATAAAAAACCTGTTAAAAACCCAAGTTAAAAGAAGTTTTGCAATATTGGTCACTTGAGCTACTGAGCTTGGTTAGTTAGTTTGTAAAACACAATTCGGATTGTAAATATCTAGCTTTAATATAACATAAAAAAATCGTGTTTTGTTTTATTAAAAAAACCAAATAATGTGGCATTTATAAAAGAGAAATAATGAATTTACTATACCAGAACTAATGAGATCAGATTTGGGTAAACAGAAAATAATAAAAACTGATATTTTTGCATCTAAAAATAGTTACCCCTAAATAAATAATGCAAATAAAAGTTTCACATCACCACTGATAGTAATGCAATTTTGACAATAAATTCAGTTTATACATGAAGAGAAATTTGAAAGCAGTTTACAATGGAATCACATCGTTTGTTTGCAATTGTTCATCGTTGACAAATACTTGTTACAAAGTTTGTTTTAGCTCTTGTACTAAACACGGTAAACATTTCCGTTCAATATAGATTCCTATATAAGGTTTAGAAAAGACTACAGCACCGTAAGCGCGCTAAACTTTCAACAATAAATTAAACTTGGCGTGGACGTGCTGTTTCTCCAAAGTTTTTTGATATATTTCGTTTTATCAAAGTAGAGAAAGTTTAACCCCTAGCTTGTTTCTTGTAAGCTGAATTCTCGGATATCGGGATACTCCTGATTTAAGTTTTTGTTTTGATTATATTTTACTCAAGGCATCAGCCTGATTAGATTTTAAGTGCCCCATTTTTTTTTAAATACATTGGCATAGGGTTAAATTTAAGGCAACTGTTTTTACTGTAAGCCGTTAATTAACAACCAGGTCATACCAAATTTGTAAGCTTGTAAGCACATTATTTCAATAATTCAAGATATACTATTTTTTATTTTAAATTAAATTACTATTTACAGTGTGTCCCAAATTGGTGGAGAATGTATGGGGATCTTGGAAACACGATAGATAGAAAATCGGTTTAATGGGGAAAGTTTTGACAATTATGTTAGTAAGCTAGTCCCGTTTACTACATGGCTTTATCTATTCAGATTTTTGAGAAATTTTGAAAAAACCTGAAACATGCATTTTCAAAAATCGGCCATATTTTTTTATAAGTGAAAATTTTTTAAATCTGTAAAAACTCCTTTATAGTAACTCTTTCTGTAAAATAGGACCAAGTAGTCAATTTTTATTTTCTACGTTTCGGGTTTTTAGAATCATCATCAACTTTACTTTTTCATATGGGCGACGTATTGTATTTTTTCCCAGCCAAATAGTGCTTTTTATTCTGATTTTAAAAATGTATAACATGTTATAGTCTAGGAGCTTATAACCTATCTACTTCAAAAAACAAATATTTTCTCAGTTGGCCTTGATTCCGGCGAAAGTCATCTAGCGTCATTATCAAGTTAGCTCGGGTACGTTATTAAAATTTTTTCAACTCTGTTAAATGGTTAATTATTTAAAGAAAAACTTAATATTTTGCAACGTTATTTTCAAAGCAATAGAAATGTTAATATAGATGCGCAAACCTATTTCGTCCATTTTGCTGAAAGGCAGCATCCTAAACTAACATACTCTCGAAAACTGGTTACAAATTTGCTTGAATTCGGAAGTTTTAAAAAACCACGACCTAAGAAGTACGTTGAAGAAAATCGACAACGAGATGCTGCAGTTAATCAACATTTTAAAGAAAATTCAACATCTTCAGCCAGGGATGTTGATAGAGTATTCCACATACCTAAGTCTTCATAGTTAGGACTATATAAAAAAATATCGTTAAAATGTTGAAAGAAATGGATAACATTTTGAATTTTAGGTCGTTATTTTACATCTTCATTTTAGTAGGAATATTAATTTATCCACTTTTCATTGTTTTTGTTTTCACTTATTTTAATTAGCTTGTTACGTGTAGTTTTGTTGTAACACGGTATTAGCGTAATAGCTATGTTCGTGAAACCCATTTCTGTAAAATGTCTGTTCAGCTTATCTATTTTGCCAATTACTAATATTTTATTGTTTACAAAAAAATGACGTTCGCCGGAATCAAGGCCAACTGAGAAAATATTTGTTTTTTAAATGAGGTTATAAACTTTTAAATTATAACATGTTATACATTGTTAAAATTAGAATAAAAAGCACTATTTGGCTGCGTAAAAATCCAATATGGCGTCCATATGAAAAAATAAAGTTGATGATGATTCTAAAAACCCGAAACGAAAAAAATAAAAATTGACTACTCGGTCATATTCTACAAAAAAATTGCTTTGAAGAAGTTTTTACAGATTTGAAAAATTTTCACCTATAAAAAAATATGGCCGATATTCGAAAATGCATGTTTCAGGTTTTTTCAAAATTTCTCAAAAACCAGAATTGATAAAACCATGTAGTAAACCGGATTAGCGTACTAACATAATTGTCCAAAACTTTCTCCATTTTACCGATGTTCTATCTATCGTGGTTTCCAAGATCCCCATACATTCCCCACCAATTTGGGACACACTGTATAGGTACTATTTTTCATTCAGAAAACCTAGATCTGCGTATTAAAATTTGTTATACCTACTACTACTTTCAAAATTCATAACCTCAACCGTTAAACTTAAAAAGTCATATGCAGGCACCCTACTAAAAACTGTCAAATACATTAATAATAATAATAATAATGGGATTGACAGGAGACTTGTGGTGGTACTTGCTGGCACCAAAACATATTCATAGCAAAAGTCACTACAGACCGACAGTCAACAAAAGGGCGTTCCAAGCGTACTTTTTTTGTGTACCTAATTTCAATAAAAAATGGACAACTCAGAAGACCTTAAAAATCTTTCGCCGGAGATAATTGATCTTTGTAAGGCTTCTTTTAGGATATTTAGTATACCCTATTTTAATAATATTAATTTTCTACTTAATTTTTATTTCCAATTTTTTAATTTATGATTTTGCCTGGACACCTTAAGGTTAGGTAAATTTGTTAATAAAATATTTTTAAAAGAATATGCTTGCAATTTTTTGAGTTCTTTATAGGATATTTATAAACCATATTTTTTATAGGTTTGCTTTATGTTTTTTTTTTTATTTAAAATTAGAGCCAGCAATGCATAACACAGTTTTGTCTAAAAATTATTTTGTGAATTTTGTTTCAGTGTACCCATTGTTGTATGGTTTATTGTTTTTTTATATTATTTTTAAAACCAGATGGTTTTCATGGCCCAAGCCTAAGCTAGCAAAACTACACTAATATTGCTCAAAAAAAAATATACGCCCCAACACTGCAAAAATCCGTTTATTGTACGGTCATGCCCAAGCCTGATCAACAATCGAAAGGTAATGTTATATTACAAGATCCCTTTACTATTTCAACCAAACCTAATCGTTCGAAAACCATTTCTTAAAGGTCATTCGTTTACCATTATGAAAAATAATCTTTTGAATTAGGAACCATTCCAACTTTGTTGCTTTTGTACTGACATACTACCGTGCTTGGTCGACACTTGTAGGTGTAATCGATTCTAACAGTTCTGAAACTGTTTCGTGGCGATACAAAAACCAAGGATTGAAATAATCCCAAAACACTTACAAAGGGACACGCATGCTGTATTTCTTAGCTCTTTTAAGGATATTAAGCAACCATATTTTAATTTTTTGTCTACCGCTCCTTTAAAAAAAATATTGTTAAAGAAACAATATTTTCTTTATTTTTTGCCTATACAGTTTGGCTAGCTTAAGGTTAAGCTATTTGTATTTGCTAGGTAGAAACCAGTTGCAACCATCTACAGCGTTCAGCTTATTAAACATTATTTTTTTAGCGCAGGAATATAGCAAATATTTAGACATTTATAGGTTTAAACACGGTGAAACTATCAGTGTTTTATAAATAACTTTAATTTTTTAGAATTGTTCAAATATGTCTTATATATTTTTGCTTAATTAATTGACAAGTAAATAAATATTTAATTTACTTAAAACAAAAGATAATTTTAGAAACATAAAGAAACAACTTAATTTAATGCATAAAAATGTGGATCTCTAAAACTCCCCTATTTACCTGCTTTTAAAGCAATTATTAAAAAACCATTAGCTTTTGATGGTAAATATAATTATTGTTTTGTATGTATTAAGTTTTAAAAATAATAAGGTTTAGTTATACCGTCGATATAAAGTCTACAGAATAAAAATAAATAAAGGTTAAAATAGGAATATATACAAGGGTGGATTCAGCTTTGGCGCCATGGGGAGGGGTCACATTTTGTTGGTTATTAAACGATACTACCATAGAATATTTAAAATTATTGTGTAATATTGGATTTTATATCATCTGATATAATATGGAAAGAAGCCTTCTATTTAAATGGTCGATATTTTTGTGAGTTTTGTATTTTTACCAAAAATCTTTGTAAATAAATAAAAACACGATTTTTTAAAATAAATTTCAAACATTGTATGACAGTTTCATGTACTTATCACCAATTTTGTGATAAAAGAAGGGCAAGATAGTGTAAATGAGTTTAATCTAATCCTAAGATTCTGGTTGTACATTAAAAAGTGAAAATTTTTATAACTGCTTTTTGGGCATATACTTTTCACTAATAACAAACATTCATGAGACAGAATAACAGTGGTTAAAAATGTTTAGTAACCTTTGGTACCTAGGTATCCATTGTAACAGTATCCGTTAAATATTATGTGTCTACAGTATGTCGAGCTTAAAAAGTTGATAATGTAAGTTTAAGAATCCAAAAATCTAATTTCTTTTTAATAAAATACAGAAAAAGCAAAAAACGAACTTTAACATAAAATTGTACTTTTTTCATTCAATTAGAGGGATATATTAAAATTTGCCTGGTCTGCCCAGTAATTAATAATTTTGATCCTTTAAAAGGATGTACTAAATTATTAAATGAAATAAAAGTACCTAGATTTAATTTCTTTTTAATAAACCACAGAAAAACACAAACATTGTGAAAATCATATAAAAGATAGTTAAGATTGCCTTACTATTCTCACTGCTATTTCCTATGAAATTTTCATTATTCTATTATTCATAATTGATATATTTACGTCTCATAAGAAGCACCTAATTTAATTATAAGAAATACTTACCTAAAGTAAAAAATGCCGGTATGCTACCCTTGGATTTGCAAGACAAAGCCATACAGCCTCTAATCATTTTGTTACGATATTATAAGTAACACACAATAAACACAAAATTATAGTCACAATTTAATAAACACTAAGCACTAAAATATAAAGGTTTTTATCAATCCAAAAAACTTCTGCAACCACAAAATATAGGTACTTACACAAAGCAAAATAATCGAAACTAATACGGCGCAAAGGGCACAAACCACAACGAAAATGACGAATGATGAGACGACGGTTGACGGTACAGCGCGGATATAGTTAATACGCGCCGCGCGCGCCCTTGCACCAAAAACCTTAGACAACCTAAGACTAAAAACGGTACTACGGCTCTCATAAAAGTAAAATGTGTTGCCTAACTACACACTGATTTATCAGTGTGTAAGTAGGGAACACATTAAATTATTTCGTGGAATTTTGTTATTGTGCAGAATCGGCGGGGCCAACTCTGACAGTTATTTTCGTACTGGGCTCCAGCCATTTTTTGATCAAATGGGCCATAGCAGTGGGCTTCCATACACCTTTAAAATTCCTTGTATACAGCCGATATTCGTTTACAACGACAGAAACTGAAGTATTATCTAGTAACAATGTATAATCAGTTTCTAGTTGTTTCACAGTTTCAATGTCTTGACTATTGTTTTCGCTTTTTGGTATTTTAGGAGACAAACGGTCCTGTAGGTCACTTATCATTGAATCCAGAAGAGGGATGTATGTATATGGCTCTGCGGAAATACTCTGTAGCAGATTGAGCAGGTTGGATATTGGCCATATGCATTGGTCTTGACACTATTCTGGGACATTTAATTTCTACATTTAGCTGCGCAGCTACTTCTTTAGCCTCTTTAAAAAGCTGTCGGTAAATTACGTCAGAATTTTCTTTTTTATTATGTAGAACACTTACAGTGTCATTAGTAGCGTCCGCAGATTTTTTAAAATCAATTGAGTTCATATTCAGGGGAGAAACGTCTAAACTCTTAAACTACGTGTTTTACCGAAATATCCAGAATACCATTTTAGATATGTTTACGAATTTGGTATGTTGTACGACTTTTTTTAAATTTCTACCATTACATTGGCGTCCGTACGTGATTTGAGTTTAATATATTTTAAAGAAATAATGGTTTGCCACTTGATTTTTTTCCGGGGTATTATTTTTTTATATAGCCTGGTTACTTTTACCTAAACATTTTCTCCTGTGTTGTCTTGTTAGATGCACCCTAATTGATAAAAATAATTGAAATAAAAGTAATTAATTTTTAAACAAAAGGCTTAGTAGCCCGAAATAATATTAATAATACCCTTGATTCTTAAAAGAACTTTTTTATATTACTTTTTTAATATTAACACTGATAAAATAATTAGTAAAACTGTGACTGTATAGTTTCAAAGGCGGCAACTAGTCTTCCAATTTTTCTAAATTGTTAACAGGAGTTGTATTAACTAGACTTTTAAGGTGACATAAAAAAAAATCGAAGCTATAGAGATCGGGGGATCTGCCGAAAAATAAGCAGGAGCTCCATCGTGCATATACAACATTTGACTCCTTAACTCAATTGGCATGTAATTAAGCAACCCAGGTAGTTTTTTGTGGAGAAAATGTAAGTAAGACTGTCTATCAAGACGTCCTGACAGAAAAAATAGGCCCATTAGATGATTTTCAACAATTCCCCCCCATACATTAAGCAAAAATTGCTGTTGAGAATTTAGAATATTAAATAAGGTTTTTTGCCTCAACAGATAGTTGTGATAAAAATTTTGAAATGGTATTTTTAAAAAAATTTGCTTCGCCTGTGAACATAATATGTGACTAAAACAGTGGATTTTGGTAATAATCTGAAGGTTCCAATAAAAAAATACATACGCTGTGAAAGTAAAATAAAAAAGTCAACCAATATTTACCAAATAATTTGAAAACAATTGGTAATACTGCTTCTTCTGTTTCGGGTGTTCTGACAGTTCTAAAAGTTTACCATCCGAAGAATGTTTTTTGAAACGTTTACTTTTAGTTAATCAACTGGGTGTAGTTGAAAAGGTTCGGCTACCTGTCAAGTTCATCATTCGAATTTTTTTCCTTTTGCTTTCATCTATTATATGTCACCTGTTCTATTAGCAGATTATATACTTGCTCCATTCTCTCCTTGCCTGTCTTTGTCTTGAAAAGTCATTTCGGTAAGTTTCTATTTGCTTATTTTTTCATTCTTTAAGATCTTTCAATTACCGACATGAGACTAACTCTGTTGTTTGTAACCAGTATTTAAGAGATTTTCGGCACTCCTAGGCAAGCAAGCCTTGCTTTATATTCTTTGGTCCAACTTTATTTTATACTAGTTATTTTATTTTAGCAAACAGTTTTTTCTGTCGCTGAATAATAAAAAGACAATTGCAAATAATATTATGCTTTTGAAAAAGATCATTAAAAATAAATTAAACAGAAATGTCAATCATTCTATAAACAGTACTTATGGCTCGCTTTTTAACCATTTAAATATTTAAGGCCTTTCCAAGTCAAATAATACTAGCTAAAAATATTTGACGGATATACTTAAGTTACCCCATTTAACATGCAAACAACCACTAACGTCACTCAAAGTGGAAAAATAAGTTATTTACATTTAATAATGTCATTATCATATGTTTCTTATTTTTGTGTTTGCAATTTATTTTTTATGTCTTTGAAACTCACGTTTAAAAAATTTTTTTAAGCTTTTATTTCTTGTTCTTTCTTAATTTATTATTTAAAAAAATAAATTGAGGGTGACTAGACAAAACGAGTAAATGTCTTTTTTAAGTACTTTTCGTATTTTGGGAATACTCGTATACATTTTTTTTTTTTTTGAAGGGGAAACTCTTTAGTGATATGCAGCAAACCCTCTCTGCAGCCCTTTGACCAGCGCGAATGCCTCCTCTGAAATCTTAAATGGAAAGGGGGACTGAGTTGTACTTTGGTTCGGAAACTCTTTCAATTCTCTTTATATACATACCTACATTAATCCGTTTCGATTCAGTAGTTTTCGAAATACAGAGTGTCCAAAAAAGAGCAAAACATACAACTTTTTGGTGCGTAAAACGATTTCCAAATAACAACCATCGAATCTGTGTACTTATATTTTAAATGAAATATGTTTTTACGCTAAGGTATGATCTCTAAATTCATTCAACGCCTTGGCAAGAGTGCATTCCATCCCTATAATCTAAGGGGGTTTAAATTTTTTCTCTTTAAACCGTTTGGTGCCTGCCGCCTTTTTTATATATAAAGGATGCCTATGCAAAAATAATTATTATGGAATTCTTGGTTTTTTCTTCACTCAATAAATTGTCTTCTCCAACATAAGGGTTGCCTGCATAAACCTTACCTTAAACAGGATAAATTATTTTTCAAAAATTAATTAACTAAACTTTAAATTACAGTAGGCTGATCTTTAAACCAAATTATTATTAAAGAAGAAAAAAGCATTGGTCATCCTAATGTCAGATAATGGAACTCTCCGACAGTGCGGTACTGCTGTTCTGCTTTATTTTTGTGAAAAGAAAAATTACTTGCACCGAGCACTTATTTATTTTATAGTTGATTTGCTCAGTGTTCAGTGTTACAAAAATAAAAATGGTTTGTATTATACAAGAATATATAAAAATTATTTAATTCTTTTATTCCATTAGGTTGCTTGACGAAAATTCGATCGACGACGTCACAGTTGATTTAAGAAAAAATGTCTTCTGCGCCGTCATTTTAAGACCAAATACCACATGAAAGATTAAATGTTGAAAAGAAAAGTTGTCGGGCTATTAAACAGCGAAAAAATATATACAGTAGAACCCCGATTATCCGTGCTCCATGGGACCAGACGATGTACGGATAATTGAGAGCACGGATAATCCGAACATTTATTTCTTACATATTATATACATATTTATATATACACCAATAAGATAACAGAAAAAAATAGATCTCATAAGTTTAAATTACCTTTCAAATTGCGTAAAAAATTTATAACAGAATAAAAAACAGAGTTCTACAGAAGTAAACTTTAACACATACTTAATAAAAAAATAAAATAAAATTCCTTAACTTGTATTTACATAAGGCGGATATATTAAAGTCCCCACTGTGTAATTTAAATTTATTTAGTTTGTAACATTAAAGGTTATTTAAATTTTTGGATACATTTACCATAAAAAAGATTTAAAAGTAACTATCGAGAGATGAAGAGATATATACTCGTAACAGATCAAAAATAAAACTTTTTTTAGGCAAGTTTACTAGGCAAACCTAACTTGCTTTGTCCATCTTAATAAATAAGAGTTTGCTTTTTGGAAAAAAAAATGTTTTAATTTTATTTTTAATATAAATTTTGCATTTTTGTTAAATATCTTTTTATTTATACTAAGTGACATAATAAATGTAATACCAAGTAGGAATGCTGTAATTTTGAGCATACTTTTACAATTTTTAGGTCTACTAATAAAAAAAAAATGAACAAAATTTGAACTCGAAATTTCGCAAAATAGCTGAGATATATCACCTTAATGTTAATAATGTGTCGAAGCTTCTCTGTTCGCTAGACATTTGTATAGTCGTCGCTACATTTATTGGATTGGGTAATTGATATCTTCTTGGTGTATTGTATCCAGGCCATCTGAATTTGGTTTCGTAGAGCCTTTAATGTTTGTGGAGGTTGCGGTCAATTTTGCAACCTTCTTTCCATCATATCTCATACATGTTCGATGGGGAAAGGTCTGGATATCGAGGAGGCCACTAAAGTAGATTTACACCGGACGCTTCTAAAAAGTCTAAACTATCACGTGCGACATGAGTCGTGTATTGTCCTGCTGAAAAAGTGGACCTTGCAATGTTTAAAAAAAAAGCAGATGTGGTTTTAAAAATTCATGGATTTAGCGCTGTGTAGTCATGCTATCTCGAATAAACACTAATCGTGATTTGCTGCCGCAAGCAATGACACCCCGTACCATAACACCCACAGTGCGATGAATATGCTGTTAGATGGATGGAATGGAATTATGTATTCACCACGTCTCCTTCTTACTTTTGCGCAGAAAGCATCTGTGCCCAAACAGGATCTGGACTCATTTGCTGAATACGATTCAGTTCTATTCCATATTCCATTTAAGTCCTTTCCTACCCCATACCAATTGTTACCGATGATGCTTTGGCGTCAGAGGTAGTACAAGATGGGGACGGTATGAAAACAGTCCAAAAGACCTTATTTGGTGATAAACTGTTCTTATTGTTTTATTGCTCTTACGACAGCATCAAACCACTGATTTGCAACTGCCCTAGTTGTGGTTAAATAACGATCCTATCGCTGTGTAGTCTATCTCTGGCCAAAACCTGTAACTCGTTGATAGCCGATTATCCGACCTCTCTCAAATTCGGAAAGTTGAGATAAATTAGCGCGTCTGCAAACTCTGGGCATTAAAATGCAATAAAAAATAATAAAATAAATGAAACCAAACAAATTCAGGACAGAAAAATTACTAAATATTAAGTAAACATGTTGATATTGGTCGGATCCTAAAAGAAGCGTATGAGCTGTCATATGTCTTAAAGATAAATTTTAATAGCTATTTAACGAATAAGGGTAGTAAAAAGAGCGACTAAGAAAAACGCGTTAATGGTTAATATAATTAGTCGTCAATTAATTTTCAAGTTCGTAACAATAGTTTTTTGGTGATCATATAATATTAAATTTTGTTTTGACTGGTTTTCAACCATTAAAACAAATGTTTTAATGGTTGACATTTGAATAAAGAGGTTGTTTATAGTATCAATTTTGGTTTTGCATCATTACTTGCTAAAAATAAATAATTTTACGTTAATATTACCCATAAATAAGCGATCGTTCATTCTCATTCTCGATCATATCTCATTTTTATTATTTATTTTTTAATTATTTTTTTTTCAACTAGAACAAAATTATGTAATAAATAATAAAAACTATTTATGTAAAATATTATGGTTAGGTTTATAAACATCCAATTGATGTAAATACACCTAAAAAAATCGTAAATATGTCTTTTGACCAACTAAATATTTAATTAACTTTTGGGGAATAAAACTAGGTTGGGGACTTTATGAAACTCGAATAAACTCGAAACTGGGCCGATTTAAAATGCAAATAACTTATAACGTCATAAACGTGAATTGGGGAAAATAAATTATTCATTTATTACTTACATTACCATATAGTTTTTCTGCTTAGGTAATTTATTACTTTTGTCCTTAAAACTGACGGCTAATTTTTATTAATTGTTTTTTAAAGGGTATGGTAATATTTAGATCGGAAATATTGGTCGCTATTATTATTTTTTAAATATTTTATTATGTTTTTTGTTGTAAACAAATAGATAAAAAAAATTAAATACGTTTCTTAAATATAATATTTTTTCCAAAATATAGGTTGGTTTGCGTTGGTAAAATGATTATGTGATTCATTTGAAAAAAAAAACTGTTCATGTTACATTATATATTTGATTTTTAAAAAATTAACTTAATATTGCCTAAATTTTACTTGCTCTTAGTAATTTTCAACACACAAATTTTAAGCTTGTCTTTGAATATACTGTACAAAAATGTGGTAATTGTGTCTTGGTCACTATAAATAAATTTAGGACTGTTAACTTAATAAAAAAATTATTAATAACCTAAATAAAATTAAAAAAAAAAAAAAAATTTTTGTTTTCAACAGTATATTCAATCTTGGGTTTATCATAACTTGTGGGTGTATGACAAACATTTTTTAAGTTTATAGACCGTTTGACTATCGTGACTGTATTTGCAAAGTATAAAAGATTAAATGCCATAAATGGTACAATTTTTAAACTGCCTAAATACTCTTTTAACATTATTAAAAAAGCAATTTTGCTTAACCTATTTTATTTGTTATTTTACTTTTAATAAAAGCAATTATTTATAGTGTTAAAATGGGCTAGTTTAGCACAATAATTTTACATTATAAGAAACCAAACTTATTTAAAGAAGTCTGCCATTTTTAACGTTAATATTTAGAAATAAGAGACAGGTGAAACTTAATTTTTTTGGTTGTACTAAAACTTTTACCTTATGTATTAATTTATTTTTTAAGTTGACTTGTATCACTAAAACAAAGTACTTGTCCTACCCAAGTAGTAAGAAAAGTATAGGTAAACAAAAAGCAAATTATTTGAAATAAAACAACCTACAATAAAATGTGTTTAAGAAATAGTAATTGTAGAAAAATAAGCTGCTTATGTGGATTTCACCTTTGGTTCAGAAATGAAACTAATAATTATGTATTTAAGGTCCTATTAGTACAGAAAAAGACACAAATATCATTCAAATTTGCTAAATCGGCAAAACGTCTAGAAATCTAATAAAAATGTCAACAACTTACTGGCACGGAAAAAAAATCGTAACTCTATAAGAAGACCTCAAAAAAAAAGAATATTTTTTTCTTCTTAAATTAGGCTAAGGAAAGGTTGTTAACAACAAAATTATCATTTTGGCAAAGTACACAATATTTTGTTTATTTTCTATATCAGTTTTCATACAGAGTTTGCAACTAAATTCCTGTTTAAATAATGGAAATTTTAAATCGTAAAAGGCAGTAGCAGCTGGAATGCACAAATAAATTATTGCTTTAGGAGACGCTGTTCTTAGAAGCCGCCAAGGTTTTCAAGTAATAAATCACCTTTTAGAAATCACCTACAAGCAAATTTGCTTTTAAGAGAACTCAAAGTCCTTTGCAGTAATACAAAAGGTTCGCGGTTCGCCGCGCAGCTACTGAATATGGATAGGAAAATAAATCAAGCAGTTCCCGATAGAAAATAAGCGTCGCCCACCGCCGGATCATTCAATCAAACGGCCTTTTTCGACCCTTTTTAGGTTTTTGTCGACATCCGCTTTGAGCAAAGGGTGTTATTTTGTCTTAAGTAGATGTTTAGCAGGTCATTGTGAACGAGTCTAAGGATATAATCTACTTTGGGATAGGTATTAGCACCACATGAAAATCACGCTATGCTTTCAATGTCTTAGTGCTATTAAGTTGTAAAATGGAAAAAGAGATATTATAGAAAGATGGTGACACAAATAAGGAATCTTGGGTCAGTTATAAAAATGTATGGAATGAGCTAAGCTTAGTTAAACACATTATTTTATTTTTATGTAAAAATTAAAGTTATTTTTAAATTAAAGATAGGTTCTGTATTCCTGTGTGAATTTATTTATTTAAAAAAAAAGTATATATTCTGATCACTTTGCGACATGTAATAGGGTGCAGACATTAGCAGGCACACTTACATAAAAAATCTTTTAAAATACTTTTAAAAAATAAAACTATATTTTTTAAAAACCATGTAAAACAAAATAATATTTAAATTATTTAATAGTAGTTTTTAAAATTAAAAATATAGTTACAAGATGACAAACATAAATAGTTATATGGTAGTAGTGTTCTCCTTCAGGCGCCGCTTATGCACAGACATGCCAGTCAGACGATCTAATCTTATGATTGTGGTTATTTGTTGCAGTGTAGTCCACCATACGACAGCCCTGTAGGTGACTATCGACCTGACTGTGGCGTACAATCGAAGCATCATCTTTGGTCCAAGTTCCCATGTTTTACCAAGCATCCTACTGTATCTCATATGACACATTTTTGCTTTGTTCAGATTTATTGTTATGCTGTTGGTTTCATGTTAATTTCGTGATTGAGGATTGGATGATTTTCTTCTAATGCAGCTGCTATTGCATCCTAAGGTTGATCTACAGCAGGATCTATGTCTGTGGTGTGGGACAAACTGGTCTTGATGAAAACTAGTAGGCGGTTGCATATCTAACGAAGTCTGCGATTTTGAAATATATACATCTGTGGCCTGACGTGGATGGTTTGCTCGACAGGCGCCAGTTTACCATGTTTTCATCATGCCTGTCGTTACTGTCGTTATATCGAGTACCCCCGACATCTACTAGTCACAAAAGTAGGTTTGTTACACTGGTTTTTGAATAATAAGTTGTGAGAGAGATTCCAACAATTCAGTCATCTGAGTCGGTTGCCCCATAAAATTCCACTAGATTTTTAAATTATTTTCCTTCCGATACCTCAGTTTGGCGGTCGCTATGTCCTTAAAACATACAATATTACCAAGGAAATACATTTTAGAACGTGACTGACGTAGATACATTCTCTTTGAATAGCAGTTTATTTGTCGCCTACTAACATTACCTGCTTATCCGAGTCTTTTCACTTATCCCCTCACGATCCAGGGTTCCTGAATCAGGCTCACCGCCATGGGCTCGGTTGAGAGTCTGCAGCAGAGTGCCGTAGACCCAGCCCGGCTATGTTTTAAGTTTTCCTGCACCAGTGTCAGGTTGTTTGGTGGTGTTAGGGCCATCATTTTTTCCTTTTTCTAATGCGGGTACCCTAAAGAGTAGCCTTTCATAGTCCCATGCATGCTTTCAGGGCCTTTAGGGAGATTTTGTAGATGCTTATTACCATCGTTATTTTTTTTTACCGGTAACGTGGTTAATGACACGTCAGTCCTTAGTTTTTAGTCCCTTATTCTGGGTCTTAATCAGATTAGGGATCGTTTGTGATGTCTCGCTCTTTAGGCTAAGGGGAGCCACCATGATCACTGTGTAAAATTATTGCCATAAGAGCGGTTATATACAATAAGATTGCAGAGTAAGAATGACATCGGATAAAGAGTTATAATGCCAATGTGGTTACAAAATACTTCAACTGACTTGGTTCTTTTTTCTTAAATATAGGTAATTAGACCTAATAAAAATGTCATAAAAAATGGTATACCGTATTATAATTGTTATAAATTACCAACCAAAAAAAATGTGTTTTCTAGAATAAAATTACATATTTTTTAAAATGTTTTCTAATAAAATATTAACGACCCATTTTATAGTAAAATTGATAGTTTTAAAGTATCCTGTTTTTTATTTTGACCTTACATTTTAGAACTTAGGTATAATAATAAAATACAAAACATAAAACTAAAGGACCCTTTAAAGTTTAGATTGGCTAATTTATCTTCAGAGAGATTTTAATGGACTTCAGGTGTGTCATCAGGTAAACCCATTTATAAAAAGAAACAAAGTTATTCCAGATGCACGATCTGGCTTCACAAAAAATATCAGTACAGTTACTGCAGTTTCGGAAATCTAGGATACGATTAAAGGGGATCTGGGCAGTGGTAGGGTGTAGGCCCTGGTGTTACTCGATTTTTTTTTAAGGCTTTTGATATGATCAATTTTAAAATGTTTTGCTTAAAGCTTAAGTTTTACGTTTTTGACGCGAATGCTGTCAAGGTTTTGCCGTCCTACCTAAGTGGTCGATTAGCAAGTGGGCCCAGGTGGTAAAACATCGTGCTTTATGACCTGCAATTTCGAAAGTACCGCAGGGTTTAATATTAGTTTCGTTGCCTTTTAATATCTACACTGCAGATATCCTAAATAGAATATATTAGGCTTATGCGAACAATACTCAAAATGGCTAGAGTTTTGTATCCAAAGAACATCATACTGGGAAATTTATCCTTTATAAAGAATTGACCAAAGTTATTAATATGTCCAAAAAGCCCAACATAATTTTATATCCAAGAAAGTCGTTTGTCTTTTTCTTCGGTAGCCATTAGAACCACAACAATAAAAATGTTGGTAAACTTGAAATTGGTGATAAAGTGTTACCTGTAAAGAGTATGGTAAAATCTTTGGCACTTTTAATGGACTAAGGTTAACTAACCAGATAATTGCAATGACCCGTAAATTATCTTTGACTTAAAACTTTTTTATGCCAATAAAAATATATTAAAAAAAAACTAAAATCCATGCTGTGTAAGTCCTTGGTTTTATCCCATTTTATCTACTGTTTACCCGTCCTTTTTTTTAGCAATTACGAGAAGAAAATAATGCAGAGTGTGTAGAACTCTTGCTATCGTTTCGTTTCTTTTCGTTTCATCTGATTTCCAAATATCATATCTCCGATGCACTCTTAAAATTTAAATGGTCCATATTTGGTGCATAAGGTTGTACGGTTGGGTATATGGTTGTCGTTTCTCAATGACAGGCTGGTACCTAGTACTGACACCTGTTAGCGAAATACTTGATACAAAAACCTTCACCCCATCCCAAAGCACACGACAGCCCTGTCTAGAAGATGTTTTACCTATCAGGCAGCTCAGAATTGTAATAGCCTGACCAATAAAATACACGTGTACCTACGTTTTACGTTGAATCCTTTTAATCGACTCTAAACAGTGTCCTTGAAGTGATCTTTTGAGTTTTGAAAACAGCCAGAAGTCACACGGAGCTAAATAGGGTAAATACGGCGGCTGAGCAACGATATGAGTAGAAGTTTTGGCCATAGAGTCTCGAATAACCAATGCAGTGTCAGATGGTGCATTATCGTGATGCAAAAATCAAAAGTGTTCTCGCGACGATTCCGGCCGTTTCTTGTAAATACCTTCACGCAAACAACGCATAAAATTCAAATACTACTCCGTATTGATTGTTTGGCCGGGTGATGGGATTCATAGTGCACTACACCACGATAATCAAAGAAAACAGTCAACATGACCTTGATTTTTGAGCGACTTTGCTTTGATTTTCGTTTGTTTCCGGGTCGTATGCGTAGATCCAAGTTTTATCATCAGTAATAATGCGTTTTATAACATCCTGATAGTTAGCAAGCATTTCTGTACACACTTCTCTGCGTCGTTCTTTTTCCCCGAAATTGAGACATTTTGACACCAAACATGATTTCACTTTTCTGGGACCCAAATGATCCTTTTAAATCGCTTAAATCGATCCATATGATATATTTACCATATCCACAAGTCTCTAATAGATAATCGTCGATTTTCAAGCACTAAATCCTTCACTTCCTTAATGTGTTGCTAGTCAATTGATGTTAATGGTCATCCAGAGCGATGCAAATCAGCAGCATGTTCTCGGTCCCCTTTGAAGTACTTATACCAGTTATACACATTTTTTTTTGCGACATGGCATCATCGCCGAATGCTTTTTGTAGCATTCTGAACGCTTCGCTACAAGAAATTTTATTTCGAAAGCAAAATTTAATCGCACTTTGTTGCTTAGAAAAATTAGACATTATAAAAATTGCTGATGTTACAGACGTATAATTTGTGAGATGTTACTAGCAATGGTACCAACTTAAAAATAAAATAGTTTGCTCTAATCGGCATGCGAGGGAAGCTTAAATGAAATATTTACCTTAGTTTTTGATCACAGTAGTAGCATCTTAATTTTTAATTATATTTCCAGTTGCCTATTTTTGTGTATTTTTATATTTATTATAAGTTAATAAGAGGCGAGTTGGTGTAGTGGCAGCGTACCAGCCTCTTAGCCGTGAAGACCCGGGTTCAATCCCCGCTCTGTCCATTGGACTTTTTCATAGCTCGTCACCTCACAGAAGGCAATGGAAAACACTGTGTAGTATTTCTGCCTTGTAAACCTTCTCTCATGTGCTTGAAAGGCACGTTAAGCCGGTGGTCCCAATATCTGTGTCTAGTTGGTACGCAACACATATATGTGCGAGAGGGCGCCTACACTCTAAAATAGAGTATGGCACCGCAAGAAGAAGATAAGTTAATATATTATGCTTTTCTTTAGTTAAATATTTTTTTTTAGTTGTATGGGTACATATTTTTAAGGTTGGATGCGGCTAAATCTGGCATGAAGTAGCCTATTGTTTTGTACAACTATTTTTTTTAAATGTAAATTGATAGTTCTATTGTTTTTATTAATTTTATGTTTTATTTAAAATTGCTTAATAAAAACCGATTTATTATTATTAATACTTTTATTACAATGTTGCAGACAGAGTTTTCAGATAATAATAAAAAACTACCAAATACATTTTACTTCTAATAATTCGTAGTCCGAGTGGAAAACAAAATATATTTTAACCATAACTTATATTTGGGCACATTTGTTGTGCATAATTTCTACAGTGTCACACATCTAGACAATATCTCATATTCAGTGAACCAAAAATGCGGCTTGATATTATTAATTTATCATCACAGACAAATATGTCCCACGTTATGGCAGGCACTATTAATCTTTGTTCTTGTTTTTAACTGAACATATTTGGGGAAAAGGATAGTGGGATCATATATTATGAATAAGCTCAACATGAAAAATATGTAGCATGGTGCATCTTATGAAAGAAAATAATAAATATTCTTAAAAATATTATTTTATGTATTTCTAAAACCGTATAAAAGACGAAAATTAGTGTTTTATTTTTATTTACTTTTAGTATATCTATAACTAAGTAAGTATAATTTGTATTTTTTAAATTTTTTATTCTATATTTGTTTTCTTAATAAAAAGTTTTTTTTTAAAGAAAAGTAAACCTTCAATAATGCCCCGTTTTACAGTTACGTCTTATTAAAGGGTTGGTAATAAAAACGGTTTTCAAATATTGCTCTTACTTAGATAATAGCTTTTAAACAAACAATAGTTTTAATAATTTTGCGGGCAACTAACTTGATAGATGTTTTAATGGTTGTTTGGTATTTGAATTATAAGGTTACTAATAGACACAATTTTTGTTGTATTTTTAGTTGAATTTATTGTCAATTAAAAGAAAAATCATACATTAATATAAGCTTTTATTGCATTATTTTGTATAAGGAAATAATGCTCATAAACAAACGGTCGCCAAAAAATGTAATTTAAATAAAATTTGGCAGATATGTACAAGTTTTAAATTTTATGTAGAATTTATTGTCAAAAAATATATTATTATAGGCCAAATAAAAGGAAGATTTTTAAGAAAAGTGGGTGTTTTATTATAAACTTTTACGTATACTATTTTTTTCTTGTAAAATTAAGTTAACAGTCACTCCAGACGAAGCAAAAGTTTACAAAATTTTATTGATGGGATTTTTTTTATGAAACAAGGGTGACTTGTTAAAACATTCTAGAAAAGGCGTTATTGTATTCAAAAAGTCATATCCTAATGAAATAAAAAAAAACAGTGGTGCTATTTAAAATTTGAATGTACGAGTTATTTCCCGTCAAACCAGAAGTGATACTAAATAGTTGAATAGATCAAACAATGCATATTTAAGTTAGATTGGGTTTAAAGTAAGTGGACTTTTTACGCCCTTCACCGCGACCGCTCGGTCTATTGAGGCTCACACCTATTTATATTTCTCCTAATAGGATCAGACTCTCTTAGCGGTTCTGCTCGCCTTCTGTTTGTATTTAGGGATCCCTTCCTAAGCACCTGTTTATTCGGGATGGATTAGCACTTCCCCGTAAAACAGGCGCCTGTGACTTCAGGGGCACATTTCGAAACGGATTTATTCGTTTCGGTCAGCGTACATTTGCCACTTTTTCCTTTGAAAGCGCTTCTGTCCGCTTTGTGTTTGAAGCCAGGAAAGTAATAGTCCACCACCGGCAGAGCCCGCATTACCGCAGTAAGGCTAGATACTCCGAGAGGTCGGCCTGTATCTCAGAGGCACCGTTGGAGACACCTGTTTAAGGCACAGGATGTCATTCACTCATCAGCACGGTATGCTAACATCTTGAGTTAAGCCTTGTGTTCGTTTTAGCTTCGGATCCCGTTCCATACGCTAGCAACTAGAGTTGCCTATAACCGGCAACTCCAGCGCATGTTACAAAAGATCCTACTGGGCCCAATCACGACATCAACGTGCGAACACAACGGTGGGATATTTTATGTTAAGTACCGTCATACAATATTTTTTTAATCTTATTTTTTTTTTCACTGGAAATTTACTCTGAGAAACACCCGGTATAATGATATTTTCTGATAAACTCACATAACTAGTTTAAATTAAATTTTCCACAGTACTGGGTATCTGGTACGGTTATTTTCAGTACAAATTCCGACTTAGATCTCGGAATTTTGACTTAGATCTGGGAATTCCAACTTATGTCTGGAAATTCCGACTTATATCTCGGAATTCCGAGCTATAAATCGCAATTTCTGAATCTAAGTCGGAATTCCGAGACATAAGTCGAAATTCCAAGGTCTAAGTCGGAATTCCGAGGTCTAGGTCAGAATTTGTACTGAAAATAAAAATAAAAATTCATGTGGCTCTTCTACGCCATCGTAGTCTGGCAATAGAGGACGTGATTTTTAATATTACCCCGAAAAAAATATTACAAAAAAAAAGCTTTATCCTATAACGATATTGGGTTGCAATTTTCTACACCTTTACTACCTGCTACCTACCAATGCCATGATGTTTCGAAGTTCTCAGTAGCCATTCGTGACTACCCTATCTCCTTTTATACTATGACATAAGTCTGGCAGTCATAGCAAGGCTTAGAATAAATTAATCAGTGGATTCCTAAGTTATTTTTTTTATATGACGTTTTGCTCTACTAGTTTTTATTAAAAATTATACGGTGTTAAAAAAATTTAAGAAAATCTTTTAGTGCAAGGAGGTTAATTTGCCTTAGTAAAAGTAAAAAAATTGACTAAGTAGTTTACTTAGTGGCATGCGTACTAACTTTACCTCAGGCTAAAAAAAATGTGGTTAGTTTTGGTTATTTACCCATTTTTTTTTGTAAAGAAAATGTGCCTCCTAAGTTTTATTTGTATATTCCATCATTTTTCTGTAATTAAGCGTTTTGGACTGTTGCTGACATTTGATGTTTAATTCGACTTTAACTTTTTTGGACAGTTTATCTTTTTTATCCATTTCGTACACAGTGAGGTGTAGAAACATGAAAACTATTTAAAAGACACAGACATTATCGGGTACGTTTTGACCCATGTTTAAAAAACTTGGTGCATGGGCATTTAAAAAAGACTCTTACACTCTTAGGGATTATTATTTAAGGGACCACTTAAAAACGCCAAATTCGGCAAATGCCTCGCATTTTTGCAGGAATAAACCTATCCATAAGAAAACGCATTGAAAAAAACATATTGTAGCTTGAAATACTATTTTCAGCATCATCATCCTTTGTTATATTTTTTTGTTTGATTTATTGTTGCTAATCAGTAATTATTTTAAATAATAGTAGTAAAATTTTTGTAAACGAATAAGTAGTACCCGATAATATTTGTGTTTTTAACGTTTTTGTTCACGTTTTTATATTTGCCTGTATACCTAATGGATAAGTTGGTATTTACAATTGCTTAACCATGAAAAAATGACGAGAAAACTCAAGAAGCATATTATGTTAAAAAAATAAATTTGAAGAAATAAAAAAAATACAAGTGGCGTACGACATCTTTTTTAAACCCTAAGTAATATCCGTACGCACGCTACTGTATAAATTACGAAGTAATTGTTTTCCACTGTTACTAGGGCGCTATCAAATAATGCTCTGGCTTGTTTAATAATTAATAAAATTTATTTAAATTATGTGTATTTTTTAAAATTTTCTAATGCCCCGTAACTTAGAAACCAATACTCGTAAAGCAAAACTTTAAATGGAAAGAAAATGCTAGGTAAGAAATTCAACCCTTAATTTGTTCCCAACCTGTATACTCAATTTAGTGCACAGTTATAAGGTTTTTTTAACTATATTTTAATATATTATATTGTGCAACGTAGCCGATGCGAAAGATAAACTATTATGTGTCTGTCCAAAACTCCCAAGAAAGTTAAAGTCGAATTAAACCCAAATGTCAGCAACAGTATTTGTTACCATATTAGAGTTATGAGTTATGACAGGGACATTACCTAAATGTTGGAAAATAGGTAGTATCCACAAAACACAATTAAAATACTATATTTCAACCAGATGGCACACAAGGCACTTAATACTAACTAATTTAAAACTTAACAGGTATGACAGCGTTGTTATACGTTGGTCAGTTTGTTTGTTTCCAATTTTTTGGCAACAAACAAAAAAGCTTAACTGGTATAGATAGTAGTATACACTAGTCAAAAATTTATTAGAATAGCTGACTTTCTGGAAAAAAAGGGATGAGAGCTCAAAATGACACTTACTAAACCAGTAAGTTCATAGCTTGACTAAAAGCAAAAGAGACAAGATTCTGATACTAAATAGTTTTGCCAAAATTAAATTATTTATAATACATCCAATAAAATATCAGAAAATTAAAATTATATATAGTTATACTTAATTTATTAAAAAAAAAAAAAATACATCTTACTGCGTTTGAAGAATTTTAGCAATTTCAAATAAAATATTTTCAACGTTTTATAAAGAAAGATATTAGTACTTGTACAAGAATATATAATTAGTTGTTTTAAAAGTCATTAGCACAATAATGGACAATTACAATTTATCGGATAAATGGGTATAATTTAAAGATCATTACAAGTTTAATAGCTTAATGATTATATGGTTTATATTTTATTGATTTTCATAGCTTCGTAAATAAGGCTTAATGATGCATAAAATCATAAACAAAATTAAATTTTGAGGTAAACAAACCATAATGTGTTTTGGTAAGATACCCTAAACAAATTCTTTATACGACATATTTTAGAAAGAATGTTATGAAGCGTAGTTTACACGAGAAAGTAAATTAGGTAAACTGCAATAATAGCCCTTCTAAGAGCATCAGCGTTTACAGGGTGGGGATTCTAATTGAAACGCGGATTTCTCCAAAGCTTAAAAACAAGTCCCTAATTTTATGGGCATTGCGCCCCAGTACTACCCATTTTTTTTTAAGTAGAAGATACCATTTGTGGCACCTTTTGAAAAGCAAATTAAAAAATATATATTTTTTTTTAAACCTGTGCAACCATGTACCAAAAATTAAATTAATAACACTTAAATTCTAACTCTTTAATAAACAATTATACTTACAATAACATAAAAAACCATGTTGGCACAAACCCAACCGATAGTAAAACTTTTTTCCATGCTCTTTTTAAAACTTCTGGTGTGATTAAACCTATCTCTGCCCGAATGCTCATCTTTTATTCTTTCAGATTTCTAGGTCTGGTTACATAATCTCTTGTTTTTAAATAGCCCTATAAATAAAAGTTTATTAGTGTAATCTTGGGATCTGAGGGGTAAATGTATAATTTCTCGCCTTTCTATCCACCTATTTGAAAAGGCTGCATATATGATTTCTCTGACATTTGGGCCAAGGGGGGAGGAGCTGCCATTATAAGAACATATTCTTTGGAGTTTTGGTATTAAAAATGTTTAAAGAAAAAAAATACTGGTCGCCATATAAATTGTCTTCAAAGAAGTGACCAGTTATTTCGTCTAATATTATTTTAGCTCAAAATTTTATTTTTCTTGACGTTGATTTGGCATTTAACAATCCAATGGGAATTTTCGTTTGCACAGTTTGGGATTTTTCGACGATAAACCTAAAATAAAATCCCCTTATTAATCGCTTTAAAAAATAATAATTTTTGGTTTAATTTTTAAACCTACTTGACCTTCTTAAGTTATATGTTGCTTCATCAGAAAAATGTATCCATTTTAAATCAATTTGTCCGTTGTCCAATGCGGCCATCGTAACTTTGTAAAATTACACTTTTTTAACAGTTATTTTCCAATAACCCTTGTACTGGCTGTATTTTAAATGGTTTTAATTAAGCAGATTTGGTGATCTTTAACACCGTTTTACGATCAATATTGTGATCACGATCAAATGGGGTTGACTTTCAATTTTTAGCGTTTTAGGTAAAACATTTTTAAAATCTTTAAATCAACGCCTTAAATATTTTAAACTACCACTCAAGCGTAACACAAGTGGCGGTGTTACCAAGACAACAAAATAACTGGGGTACGGTTGAGTCTGTGCCAACAGGTTAATGGGGCACACTTTCAACAGTTCTTACTAAAAGAACAACATTGTAATTTTAATCTAACTGTTAACGTAATTGTTAACTAAAAGATTTTATTACATTTTTTGCATATGGTTTGACAGATATCACAAAAATATTATAAACAATTTCTTTTTTTAAGAAGCTCTTTAAATAGGTATTACAAATTGTGTCGTCTAATTGAAAAAAAAAGTGCTGCTGCGCCCCCTTTTTGCAGTCTTAATTTTTGTTAATGATAAAATCTAGGCCCATAGAAAAATCTTGAAGAACGTATTTTTGGATTTTAAAACACTTTTGGTACTTTCGTGTTATACCGAGCACACCCCTTTAGGAAACAAGGAAACTGAAATAGAACTAACCAGGACTAATCGCTATAAGCAGCGTTTTGTTTAAAATCCTTACCTTGTATATTCTAAATTATTATAATTATTACCTAACCTGGTAATCACTGGTTGAAAATGTTTATAAAAACATTTTTATATTAAAGGTTATTTACCCCCAAGCTGTATTCGGTCTTTACCACTAAATCTGAATACCCAAGAAATTTAAAAGCTGATAATACTTCTGATTCTTGACCACTTTTTGGTTTTTGGCCTTTTTTTTCATTGCTGGTTAGTTTGAGTACGAAAATTATATAGTTTTTTTCATTTTTTTTTGTGTAACTTGCATTGCATTTTTTAAATAATAATTTTATAGCATATTGTTTACTCTATCACCATAATTTTGTATTTTACATGCCACAACTCAGGCTGCCTTTCATATCACTTTTTAGAGGAATATTTTTTTTTCATCATAGTGTGCGTCCGACTTCTAAAACAACCTTCAGCACAACTGAAATAAATATTTAATTTCTAGAGCACTCTCCGCAACTCGTTAAGACCAGCCAGAAATTCTTGCCGCAATTGCTTATCGTCAATTTTGCGACTTGCTAGGAGACTGCTCTCGGACAGTATTTACAATATGCAAATTTATTTGCAAGTTCTTTTAGACACAAATTTGTACAATTTTTACCTGCTCATGTGAACTACGCTTAAGGCTTCTTAAAGTAAATTTTGCTGTCGATCATACAATAATCTTTCCTTTCATTATTAAAGCATGTTTGCAGTTGGACGTAATATCAAGCATTATCCAGACGAAAAAAACCAAAAAGCTTTTTATTTGGACAAAAAACTTAGTATTTTTCTCTTATTACCTGTAGACGACCAGTACCATTTTGACATTCTGTCTTCAAAGATTTTTCTTGTGTTCTTAACTCCTTGCACATTTGCACTGTTTAAATTTTTTGCAGATCCATGAAATAAAAATAGGCTGCTAATTTAGAGCATAGCCGTTTTTATTTATTCTTTTTACGGAAACAAACTTTAGATGATTGTAATACGTGTGAAATCTATGTGAAGCGGATAAATGGACTTGTTTTCTATTAATACAGTATAAATTATTTGGATTAAAAAAAAAAAATTCTCAAGAAATTTTGCAGCAGCCACGAAAGCAGCCAATGATATTCTGCCGGAAAAATTTAAAATGTGGTACGAGAAAGCTTACAATACACACAAAAATTTGTGCCAATCAAAAAGCGTTAAACATGTAAAAATGTCTTTTTGGCTTATTTATTTTTAATTAGAAACCGCTTGGCTCGACAAAACATTTCTTTTCGGTCTTATAACATAAATTATTATAACAATATTTTGCCGCAGGTTTTTAACTTATTTTTATATTTTTAGCTTTTAGTAGTTTCCCAAAAAGAAAGTTTCTTATTTCGTTACCCAATCAACAGCCCTTTGTCCAACTCATGAGTTAGTGATATTTACTTTTGCACTTGACACAACCCCACTTGCAGAAAATTTGCACAATTGGAATGTCTACAAATGTTAAGTTCCGGCATAGTTACAAACTGATAAGAATTTAAATAAGAACCAAGATATACTTAACATATTGGCCTAATTAAAATATTGATAACTTAGTAAGATAAACCGTTATAATAGATACGGACCTTAAAAAAGCTATAATACATTTGATACATTAAAACCATTTTTATAATTTTTTAATGGATAGCTATATATTTAACATTTTACTATAAATAACTCTAAATATTTTTAAATGAGGTGACTTAGCCAATGAGGGTGTTAAATGTTTGCCTTTCTTTCCTTCACATGTAAAATTTTTAAATATTTTATAAAGTCATATTGGGTTTTAAAACACGCAGAACTTTTTTGCCAAAAAAAGTTTCATCTAAAATCAATAGCAAAAAATACCAAATATGCTGTTAAGTTTTTAGGACATGTTAAAATCAATAGCAAAAAATAACAAATATGCTTTTACGTTTTCAGACACACTGCGTATTTAAAACAGAAATTATTTTTTGTTTTTCAATTTTTTTTTTTTTCCGCATTATTATTTTCGGCGAAAAATACAAAAAGTAGAAAGCCCAATGCAACAAAGTACAGTGCCTTCATTAATGTTTGTAAACCACGTGACCACGCGATTTTGGTTTGTAAAAGTGGCTCCACTGCTTGGTTTCTTTCCTATTTACAATGTTGTCAAGATGAAAAAAAGTTCATAAAGTTTTTGCCTACATTTATTTTTTTCTGTGACAATTTACCAGCTTCTAAACTCCGAACAAGGCAAAAAATATGTAAATCAAAATTACTGATTATAATAACCTCCTAAAATGTTAAAATTCCAAAAAAATCAGAATCAGTTCAGGTTAGTGGTCAAAAGAACACACCTTTTACGAGGCAAAATATTAGTGTTGGCAACACAGCAAGCTCTTACACTTGACTGACAGACCATTGTTGGCGTTAGCGGTATTTGGTTTTTGGATAGTTTTTTTTTGGAAAAGTTTTATATTTTTTTGATCAAATAATGTTTGAAAACGAACCTTACAAGCTTAAAACAGTTCTTTTCAGAACTACATTGCATATTTCTAGTTTTAAAGGTAAGTTACATGTGCCTTTGTTATTGAGGTTACGTAAGTGAAACTGTTTTGTTTACTTTTAGAAAATGTTTAAAATGTGGACTACGGAACAAGATGCCTTTATAATAATGGCACATTTTAGAAGTGCAACTCGTAATGAGGATAGAACTTGGTCATATTCTCTCCAAAGTTGCATGGACCAGTTTAGAGAAAGATTTCCTGACAATCTTGTCGAGTATGAAACATTTGTTCATCACAGACATGTGCTAATCAATCGTTTTGAAAACAGGAATTGCCTTTATAAGGGCAAGTCCACTGGCCCTCCTACTGTGCTTACAGAACCTGTTCTTGATATACCTGCCCGAATGGAGCACATTCCTAACAAATAAGTGGAGAAGTTGTGGTTAGTTGTCTACTCAGACCGGTAAGGATACTATTTTAAATAAAAATTGAAATTTATATTTACAGTGCCATACATTTTTTTTTTTAGAAATGTTTGTTGGTACTTGCCGCAAAGCACTAACCAAAATATTGGAAATGCATCCATATAAGGTCACAGTATTGCAAGAATTCCTTTCACCAGATTTAAGAAAGATGGTGCAGTTTTGTCAATGGTTTAATGAGATTCTTAATAATGAATGATGTTTTGGACGGTACTTTCTTCTCTGATGAAGCGTGGTTTCATTGGTTCGGTTAATATAACTGGAATTTTTTGTACATTGTTTTATCTTAATTTATTTTAGCATGTAATAATTATCCTAATTTCTTTTATTATGTAATAATTGATGTGTAAAAACGCTTATGTTGTGTAATTTATTAATAATATGAATAAACTGTGTAACTATGAGTTAATGTGACTTGAATTTTCCTATTAAGTTTAAATTAACAAAAATCCAAAGGTATAATAAAAATTATTAATGGATCTTCGCTAAACCCAACAAAGTCAAGGAAACATGGCACCAAAATAGGCCTTACGAGGGATTTTTTGTGCAGTAAGATGGATTCGAATGAAGTTCTATATATATATATATATATATATATATATATATATATATATATATATATATATATATATATATATATATATATATATATATATATATATATATATATATATATATATATATATATATATATATATATAATATAATATATTATATTATATTATTATTATATTAAAAAATTTTAATTTTAAATTTATTTAAATTATTTAAAAAAATTTTAAAATTTTAAAATTATAATTATTTAAAAAAATTTAATTTTTTATAATTTTTAAAATTTAATTATTTTTAAAAATTTAAATTTATTTATATATTATATTTTTATATTTTTAAAATTTTTAAATTTATAATTTAAAAAAAAATAAAATATAAAAAAAAATTTTTTTAATTTTATTTAAAAATTAATTAAAAATTTATTAAATTTAAATTATAAATTAAAAAAAATAAATATTATATTTTTATTTTTTTTAATTAATTAAAAATTTTTATTAAATTTAAATTTAAAATTTTTTTTTAAATTTTTAAAAAAAAAATTTTTTTTTTTTTTTTTAATTAAAAAAAAATTTTAATTAAAATTAAATAAAATAAAAATTATTTTAAAATATTTTTATTTTTTTTAATATAAAAATTTAATAAAAATATATTATAAATTTTTTAATTTAATTTTAAAAATTAATTTTTATAAAATTTTTAATTAATAAATTTAAAAATTTTAAAAAAAAAAATTTAATTTTTTTAAAATTTTAAAATTTTTTTAAAAATTTAATTTTATTTAATTAAAAATAATAATTATTTCCAATTTTATAATATGTCAAACTAAGATTTTGTAAGTTAAATAAACTCCAATGTCAATAAATTGTTTTTCATAGCCACCTACATTTTTATTCAATGTTATTGCTATTAAAATAGATGCCAAAAGGTTTTCAAGGAATAACTTTTAATGTGTCAGGAAGTTCGATAGGGTTATAATTAGAAAAAAGTTTGTTTTTTAATTCTACATCTAACGACCTAAAAATATACAGGGGGTCATATTTAAAATAAGAAAAAAAAAAAATGCTTTCAAATTTGAAAAGTTTGAAACTAAATTTTGGACCCCAGTTCGAATTAACCAAACATGACAAAGCGACTGATATAACCATTTTAAAAAGTTCCTTGTTTAATTCTATTAATCAAGCCCTATGGGTATTTTTATTCATTTTTAAATACAATGGTGTAAAACAGTTTTTTTTTTATTTTTTTTTTTTTCTCTAAAACTGAACCGATGTTGACAAAATTTTAAGGAAAATAGTTACACAAAGGTACCTAAATTTATAAAAATACACAGTGTTCCATTTAAAAGAATGCACCATTGGACGTCAAACTTTTTTCGACACCCTTATAACCAAAATTATTTTTCGAAAAGCACCGTCGGTTAAATAACTCTACCAAATATGAAAATTTTAAGAAAAAAATAAATGAGTTACATAAGACGGGGGGGAGCTGAGGGCCCTGTTATATATATATATATATATATATTATATATATAATTTTTATATATATATATATATATATATATATATATATATATATATATATATATATATATATAATATATATATATATATATATATAAAATTTAAAATTTTTTATGGCAGATATAAAGAGTACGAAAGAGAAAAAATTTGGTAATATATCATTTTAGACAAATAAATCGCATGTTGTGACAAGGACAATTAATCTTTGTTTTCCTCAATGGGTGTATTTTTCGGGTAAAAATATGTGAATATTGCCTAATAAATAAGGGTTTTTAGTAATATTTTTAGATTGGCTAACAGTAAGGATGGTTTAATTAGAATATTACGAGAAAAACCCTAAATTTTTACAAGAATTAACTCATATCGGAGATTTATAATATAGTTAAACACTCTACTTTACCAAAAAATTATTAGTTGATTTCGAAATAAGAAGAATTTTTAAACTATAAAGGTGACTGCGTTATAGACCTTGCAGGTTTATAATTTATACTCTAACCAACTTTCGGATCAACAAACATAAATTTTACTTAATGTTTAAAGATCCAAAATAATTTTAAAAATCAATAAAAAGTTTTAAAATAAAAAAAAGCGTATGTTTGTTAAATTATATTAAAAACTCTTTTTGCACACTTATTTTAAGGAGTTTTTTTTATGGTGAAACTATACCTAAACCTGTGTTGCCTTGGAAATTTAAAATTTTTGAAGTGACCAAAAACTTACCCCATTCTCAAGAATGTAAGTCTAAATTTGATATAACTTGATAATCGTTTCATATTCAGGCATCCAAATTCCTCAATCAATCATAAAATTGCTCTTACAAATTTGATCTTTACTAGGCCTTTAATTTCCTTATCGTTAATATATCATATATAACCACTATACTTATTCTGCTCTGACTGACCGTTGGGATTGATATTTTATTTTAGCATTATAACAATAACTTTATATTAATACACCCTCGTATTATCCCGCTTTTTGCCTACTAATACACCTTGACAAGTCAAGGGAATTAGTTTCTCCTGCTGTCTCAGGACTTCTCCTTCATACGTATATGAAATGAAAGGCCTGTAGGCTTATTGTAGAGCAGATACCCTATTATTTGCTGACATTTGCTAACAAGATTAATCTTTAAATTACACATAAATTATAATACCAAACTTAAAGTGCCATATTTCTTGCTGAGTTAAATTAATGTTAAACAAACTAGTGGACGATAAAAGTACATTTATTAATAAATATATTAAAGGATGCTTTAATCTTTTATTTGTTCGATTTATTTATATTTGTTGAGATATTTATATTTATTAAGAAGTTAATTTGTTTGGATCTATTAGTATATTAGTACTTTGGGCAAAAATTAATATTAAAAGACAGTTTAAAAGAAAAGAAGTTCCACTTTAGCCTCTTTCAATTTTTATTTAAAAAAAGTTATTAAGAAAGTGTTTTGGCAAACATGATACTTGCTCGTTGGCTTTTTTAATCTTTACTGTCTTAGCTGTTAAAATAAACAATTGACAAGTCGGTAGAGCAATAACGCGAAAATAAAACAGTACCTATTAACAATATCCTCTGTCAAAACCACCACTGTAAAAGTGCAATTGTTTTTTAAAGAATATCATCAGAATGACATCTGTCAAACATAGTATTTGTCAAAAATAATAAAATATAACTAAACTAAAGCTAATTAAGATCATTTTGTTTGTATTTATTAAGCCTATCCAAATTTTAACCTAATACGAGTATTTAGTTATAAGACCAGATTAACAGATTTAATATTTGTGTCTTTTTAGTATTATTTTGAAGTATAAAAACAAAAGATACCAACAACGTATGTTAATGTCTTACAAAATCTATTAAAGAAAGGATCTAGTCTAGTCGGGAAGTGTGTTTCCAGCGAAAAATAGTTGTAAGGCTTCGAAAAATATTTGACGCGGAATACAAATCTGAGAGAGGCGTTTGAAGTATTATTTCTTCCAATAAAAATTGAAATTGTTATTAACAAAAAACGAAAAAAAAATAATATTTGATGATAGCTCAAAAACCATAAGATATAGCGGAAATTGCAAAAAAGTTTCTTAAAGAAAAGAAAATTTCCAAAACAAAGGTTCATCTCCCCAAACTCTATCTTCATTATTTATAATTTTGATTTAACTCTGAAAATAGGCCCCCGCGCGTCATTTTTGGTTGCGCGCTCGGAGTTAAAACCAAGTACGTCACACTAAATAATTCTTTTTAAGGTATTAAATATTAATTAATTTTTTTTAAAAAATTGTAGTATATTTAAAACATTAAATTATTTTCCCGGGATTTATAAATTTTTTTTCCCGAAAATTAACATAGAATCGTCCGGGGACATTAAAAATAATTTTGTTACGCTGCTTGCCTTTATTTTTATATATTTAGCAAGATCACGTCATTAAAGTTTAATAAATTTTAATCCTTTGTTTATAATAATTTTATAACTTTGACAATGGTCAAAGTTTTAAGATTATTTTAAACAAAAGATACATTTTTTAAAAATTTTATAGAGTGATCTTGTTAAGTATGTATATAAAATGGGCTCCACGAAGCCAACAAATTTTAAAAATTATTTATTTTTTTTTTTTGTACAATAAAGACGAAATTTCAAGACAATTTATGTAATTGACAATTGTCCAACTCGTTGAAGAATTAACTTTAAGTAAAATTTTAAACGGGAATAAATTCTTTGAGGTGTTCTGAATACACCTTAATTTTTAAAAAATTATTAAATAATATTTAATACATACCTCAAAAATAATTATTTAGTGTAACGTACTCGGTTTTGACTCCGAGCTCCATTTTTAGAGTTAAATAAAAATTATAAATAATGGAGATGTTTTCGGAGTTTAGATATTTTTTTAGAAATTTTTTTCTTTTTATGGATCTTTTTTGCAATTCTCGCTATCTCTTATGGTTTTAAAGCTATCATAATTTTTTTTTCGTTTTTAGTTTTTAGCACTTGTGCTAAAAGTAATTTACTTTTAACACAGATAAGAAAGTTCCTAAAAGAATACTTAGATTAAAATAAATTATTTATTCAATTAAAAGTACAATTACTTCAATTCAATTAGAATAAAAAACTCCATGACCAATCTCATTGGTGGTTGTTACATAATTTACTTTGGTAAAATATGTACTCGGACAGGAAGCAATGTCATCCACCAAAGTTTTGGACAAAATTTAATCAGCAATTTTCTTTTTCTCTTGTAGCGAGTTTTCTATATAACAAATAACCCTCTGCTACTGTACTGGACTTCCATCCACCGTGTCTCTTAATTGTAGTAAGATTAGCAGCAGAGTCCGCCAACAAACTAGCTGAGGAACGTCGAAGTGTAAAGATGGGAATCAGGCAAATTTAAAAATTTAGCCATTTGGGCAGGCATTTTACCAAATGTTTTGAATCCAACTGGAGTTATGGCATCTTTCTTCCTTAAGCACCTTATAAAAACTCTTGAATGATTAATATTCGCTGGACGAAGGGCTTTCTACTTTTTGTAATAGTTCATATACAAGGTACTACCAATTACAAAGGTTCGTTGCACATTAGTTTTTGTGTCTGGTATATGCACAATTAGTAAAGTTTCTAAATCTTCTATGTTGTTTAATGTCAAATTATACAGTTCTTCTCAACGACAAGCTTCAAATACACCAAAAATTGCGGCTACTTTTTGCATAAGATATATTTTATCCGGGGCTTTTGCGAGAAATTTGTCAAATAGTTCTCTTGTCAATATTTTAGACGTTTTCGGTCAATATCCTTTATCCTTTTGCTTTAAAAAAGCAACTAGCTTGTAAGATCTGCTTATGTCCTGATTATTTATGTTCATCGTCGCCTTTAACATAGAGTTATTTGACCAGAACGTACACGATTTCCTTATTTTGGACTTTTCTTCAAAGTGCAAGGAGCACTTTTTCACTGACATTCTTGCCACTAACGTTTGTCTGATCACACCATTTTAAAAAACGATCGTATGTAAATTCGTATTGTTGCTTTGGCTTATCAGGCAATAATTCAAAAGTAGCTTTATTGGCAGCTTCTTCGATTTTCACCAGGCGAAATTTATTTTCTTGATCACTTTCCATCGAACAAGGGTTCTCGATTATTTGACGTTACTTGTCAACAAACAGAAATTAACAAATTGGTTTTTTTTACCTTAGCAACTTATTTCATAAATAAATTAGATAAAATTAGATTTTAAAAATAATAAAGTGTCGACGATTAAAAAAATCATAAATTTGTGCTTTTAATGATGTTTGTAGAAAAAATAGTGTATGATATACGTGATAAAAGTGATTTTAGTTTGTTTCTTCTCAGAAAATAAAATGTCACTTTTAGCACTTATATTAAAAATAATTTTATACCAACAAATAACTAAAATTATGAATAATACTTTAAACAAAAGTTGCCATTAAATAAAAGAGAGGCACTGCAAAGTAACCAAATTACAAAAAAATTCTTTAATTTTAAATAAACTATTAGTTTATTTTTCATTTTAAAATCGTATTTTCATGAATCTCCTTATCTTAAAGGCATACGGAATTTGCTGCTTTACGCTAAAATTTGTCAACAAAATTAATATTTCACCTACAAATTAATCATGTGTGGAATGATAAACTTAAGCTTTCCGCAATGTGTTAAGTGCTATTGTTCGATTTAATTAATTTCTAAATTACTATTATGTAAATCTTCCCGAAAGGAGCTGACACAACGGGTAGTAACTTTAGAGGTAAACTTAATTATTAATACTACACTCTAATGCATATTACAATGGCAATACATTTATTTGAGTATGTGCTCACATTGTTGACGTTCGTCATTATTTGGCGTTGTTAAGGACTTGGAGGGGATTTTTTTAACTCAAGTTTCGGAAATATTTTTAAACTACAGTTTCCGATTCTTAACCAGTCCTCCTTAATGACCTTCAGCAGAGGTTATTCCAGACTGGCTGCTAAGTGTTTAATAACTATATGGATTTCTGTAAGGTGTTGGAGGCCTCATTTTTCTTGGATCCGAGATTATTAAGAACTACTTAATCTAAAATAATAAAGGTATTTACATTGTTTTGATCCAAGTCAAATTCACGGAGAAAAGTCACATTAATGGCCTTTATTTAAGGTCCATTCCTTCCGGATGAGGGGAAGTCCCGCCTACCACCCGGTGATCCTGGAATTTTGGTCACCAGCCAGAAATGTGACTTGAACATAAGTTGTTAAAAGATGACGCGTCAGGAAGTAACATTGTATTAAAATATTTATTAATGTAAGCAAAAAATGCTTCAGATTGGGCATATTGCGCAATCCGAGTTTTGTTATGTTCAAACATCTTAAATAACAACCAAATTTAGAATTTTACCTAAACCTTATTTTTAATTTCTTTAGAATGCTAAATTATAGCCAAAAAGGAACAAAACAATTTTTAAAATTAGAAAACTGCTAGAAATGCCAATTAAAGTTTACAAGATTTTAAGATCTTAAATTTTGACAAGTCCGTTAAATAAAACATTTTTCAGTCTTTGAAAAATTAAATTTGTCACCATTAAGTAATTAAGTCCTTTTTCAGGCTGGTGCAGTCAGTCAACAGTTTTTAATCAAGTTCAAAGCAAGTCACTTTGCAAGTTTAAATTAAGAGGTATCTTTGGAGAATGGCTAAGTATTATGTTTTTTAAGGTCCATTTCAAGCTACTTTCCCGGGACTGTCTAATGCTTCTGAAACAGTTGGATTTTGCAGGGGCTACGGATAAACTAATTTATAGTCATTCCGCGGAGCTTTTTTTTGTCTTTATTTCGTCGTCTCTTAATGTCTTTTTATAATGCTTTATTATATACTGAATTACCCTGACCAATCACAGAAGCTTCGAAAATGCGTAGTTTTGCGTTTACACGGAATTAGTAGAGATCGAACGCTGTTAGAATAACACCGATACGTCACGGTTTTATACGGGTTTGCCATATGAGACCGTGACGTATCGGTGTTGTTCTTACAGCGTTTGATCTCTACTGTAATTGACGAATTTAGTTAATTTTAATTACGTCTACGACCTTTTTTCCGCTAATAGCAGACAGGAGATTTCAATATTTTCCAAATCTTTTAAATACACCTGATAGAGAATCTTATTCCCCATATTTTAGCCTTTAGATCAGGAAAATCCATTAAGAAGTAATGTTTTCCAGCGAGTTTTCCAGGGATCTGTAAGTTATTTATTAATATTTTGTCATGAAAATCCCCTTTAGTTTTCCCAAAATAAGTGTTTTCCTTTAATTTTGAGATCCGAAATCTTGTCTACCTTTAAAAAGTTTTAACTAAGACTTTAGCTACATTTTAGGTTTTTAATGCATTTTATGTTTGTTTTAGGTTTTAAAAGAAATATATTGTTAATTACATTAAGTTTAAGTAATTTGAAACGAAGTTTACCTTACATTCATCGTGAAATTAATAATTTTCCCGACAATTCAAATAAGATTCAGGTTAATTAAATATATTTAAGTAAAGTAAATATTATTTTTCATGATAATTTTTTTTTTACGACATGTGTTAATTTGTTAAATTGGGTAAATAGTAATGACTGACATAATACATAATAAATGATTTTCCCCAAAGTGACGTATACGTAATTCTTAAAAAATTAAATCTTCATGTAGATATCAAAGCAAACAAAAATTATACAGACAGGTCCACTGTAGTAGAAACATAGGAAACACTTAGGCGAATTGACTTACATTCGCCTGATTCGAGCTAGCGAAACAAAACTCGCAAAAACGATGCGATAAATGTGGAATGTTTTTGAAGATTTAATTTTGAATTTAAATATTATTTGCTTACTTGCAGCCGCAGCCATTGCAAATACGTGGTAAGTTCTCTTGAAAAAACGTTTCTTTACTAAAAATAAATAATAATTTAGAAAGAACTTCGAATAAAAATCGAAGAAGCTTTTCAAACTATCAGCCCTAATAAATTTCATTTTAGAGTATTTTTTATGTTTATAATTATTTATTTTTTTATTGCGTACTATTTTAATTTTAGAAATAAGTTTTGAGTTTAGAGAACTTAATTTTTATTTTACTTTGGCAATTAATGAACTGATAAATAAAGCTGTTGGTATTTAATTCCCTATTTATAAATAACGGTATTAAGTATCAACTGTTTTCTCAACAGATTAGACCGCATAAATTTATTTTTCGTAATTTTCAAGCGCGCCTTAAACCATACAACAACCCATCCGAAAGCATATTAAAAACTTAGATCTCGTTCGGTTAATAAATCATGCATGCGGATATTTATCGATCGAAGCGGACAGTAGTAAATTCATCAGTTCCCTGTCTATGATTCTATTACACCGGACCTGTCTGTATATTCCTAAATAATAGATTTCTAAACAAAAGATATTAATTAAAATGTATTTTTCATGTGCAGTAACATTAATTTATTTATAGGATTGATAACAAATAAAGGTGGCAATAGGTGACTCACTTAATGGGGACAGAGCTATGACAAAAAGTCAGAAAACTTACTGGAAGTAATCGGTATTAAGTACCTGCTTTTTTAAATCTATAACATTTTTGGTAAAAAGTTCCAGTTCTTTATACTGGAATAAATTACTATACATTTTATGTCTAACGAAAGTATTTTGTATTTTACTTAAACATTTTGCCTTGAAAAAAATTAAGTAAATACTGGTTTTAAAAGATTAGTAAAGTAGTTTAAAAGTACCTAAATACTTTTAGGCACCTAGAAGTATTTTAGTACTTTTACAAATCAAGTACTTTAAAAAAATTAATATGGCAAGTATTGTGTGGTTTAACTAAATTTACCTGAAACCAACATCTTCAAAAAATAAGAAAGAAAGCGGAGATGACTCTTATGTTAATCAGACGCGCTCATGGGAAAACATGGGGCCTTAAACCAAACATGGTTTATTGGTTATACTATTATTGGTGGTAAGGCCTATGATATCATACTCATCACTGGTATGGTGGACAAAATGCGACAAAGAACTGCTGTTACAGAACTGGCCAAGGTACAGAGACTTGCTTGCTTAGCTATAATAGGAGCAATTAAAACAACCCCAACAGCAGCCATGGAGTGTCTCTTAGACCTTTCACCACTTAACCTCATAGGATGGTAGAGGCAAGAATGAGCTACTTCCGACTTCAACAAAAACCAACTGGTGTCTACGCTAGTTTGGGACACAACAACATAAAAAGTCAGGTTGGCGGCAACATCCTGGACGAGAGAATAGACCAGATGATTCCCCAATACTCATTTAACAAAAACCAGGTAAGAATTCCAGATCGAAGTGATGGCAGCAACCCGATCTTCCCGACACGGTTGGAGACATCATCTGGTATACAGATGGTTCCAAAACCGAGCAGGGAACTGGAGCGGGCGTGTACAGTGAAATGAGGAATTCACAATTCTCTATTCCACTAGGAACACACAGTTCTGTTCGGAAATATATGCTTTACTGCACTGTGCAAAAGAAAATAACAGGAGGGCTTAAAAAAATAAGCGGATCTGCATAATATCAGACAGCCAAGCGTCACTGGGGGCACTAGTAAACCTCAAGGTAACGTCCAAGCTGACATAGGAATGCCAAAAAGAACTGTAAGTCTTGGGAGAATGCAACAGAGTAACTCTCTTATGGGTACCAGGACATTCGGGAATAGAAGGCAACGAAAAAGCGGATGAGCTAACGGGACAGGGATCATCCACACCATACTTTGGACCAGAACCTGCCCTTGGAGTAACCAAAACCACAGCACGAGGGCAAACCAGGGAATGGATCCGAAACAAATACGAGGAATACTGGGAAAACCTCAGTAGAATTAGACATGGAAAAAGCTTCATAAGGGGCCCACCCAAAAACGAAATAAGAACTACTCAGACAAAGTAGCAAAAGACTTCGCATAACGGTAGGGTTGCTAATAGGGCACGATAACCTAAGAGGACACCTACACAGATAGGCTCATACATTGGGGACCCAAGTTGCAGAATGTGCGACGAGGGGCAAGAAAACAGCCTAGCATCTCCTGTGCGAATGTGAAGCATTGAATTACAAAAGGCAGGCTTTATTTGGGCAACCGAAAATGAGCCCATAGGAATATATCAACCAGCCAGTCTCGGGATTATACAGACTTGTAAAAGGAACAAGACTAATGGGAGGATTGGTATAAAATATAATGGGAGATTAGGCACAAAAAGCCCAAGAGGCTGCGCTGCCTCCGGTAGTGAATCAAGACGGCTTCCAGGGAAGAAGAAAAAGAAGAATGTGTGGTTTAGAATTATGGGCATAGGGCGACATAGCTGAGGGATGAATATTTTGCAACCTAAATGGATTGATATAAACTTTATAGGACAGAAAATAAAAATATTTAAATTTTTAAAAATGAAAAAAATGTTTGGTTTTTAGATATAATGCGATTATCTGCGATAAGGTCTAACGACTTTTGCAATATAAGTAATTCTGTTTTTTCTGTTACTTTGTATTTCTGACCAGAGGTCTTACCTTTTTGATATTTTAAATAATTTTAATATTTATGTAGATTTACAACTTAAGTTTTTCCAAAAACCAAATAAGTAATTTAAAATTTTTAAGGTTTTTTAAATAATAAATAGTACTTGTCAACATTTTAAGATTTTAAGTACAAGTACAGGTAGCTTTTTTTAACTTCTAAGTTTCTTTCTTTAAGTAATAACTATTTTAAATACTAAGTACAAGCTTAGCTTTGCATGGAAATATAATATCGTCAATTAGCAACTTTTCTTCTGGTTCCTTTTTCACTCGTATTATTTTTGATTTCTCTATTTTTTTTTTACGAAAGAGGATGTATCATAGTCGAAGGTTTTGAATTTGCATGACATTTTCTGTTTTATCACACGCGCAACACGCGGTATATTCATTTATCTAGAACGTTAACAGGATAGAGTAAGAAATGCTGTGAACTACATCCAACAGAGCTTTAGTGGTTTGTCTACATTAAAAGCTGGCCTGTTAAAATAACTTTATGTGATAAAAAATTAGAACCAACTGGAGGTTAGAGTTTGAAAATTATTGCAGTAGTCTGTCCGTTTAAATGCTTTATGAACTGCTCTTACAATTAGTAATTTTCTAGAAGGATTATCTTGCTATTACAGTACACATTCCCTATAATTGCAACTACCTTCATGTGTATATCGCAAACAAAGGTGTTTTGTTTGTAACAATGGTATCTTCTCCTTCTTCTTCCTGGGAGCCGTCTTTCACTACCGGAGGCAGCGTAGCCTCTTGGACTTTTTGTGCCTAATCTCCCATTGTCTTTTATACCAATCCTCCCATTAGTCTTGTTCCTTCTACAAGTCTGTATAACCCCGAGACTGGTTGGTTGATATATTCATGTGGGCTCATTTTCGGTTGCCCAAATAATGCCTGTCTTTTGTGATGAACAATGGTATACAAAATTTATTATACTCCTTATTTTATTGTATCCATGTCAATGAAAATCATCATTTCTCAGAAAATGAAAAAACTTTAAAACGTGTTTTTTAATTTGCTGCAATCTTCAATATTTTTAAGTTTGACGAAAATATTTCTATACTTAGCTGAATTTAATCCAATTTGTATCTATTATAGGTTGATGCCGTGTTATAAATAAAATAATATTAAAAATAAATATAAATATAATAAACACAAAATAAATATTACATTTTAAAACTTGAATTAACAAAATAACACATAGTTTATAAATAAATTATATTTACCCTTTGTTAGAAAAGGTATAAACCATAGGGGCAAGTATTCCATTAAACTAATGAATGGTAAAGTAAATATTTTACAAGATAAACCTCAGTTTTCTATTTTATGATTACCAAGTTTCTAGCTACCCTTATCCAACCATTAAATTCGTTTATACATATATTTAATGTGCTTTTAATTAATGCCTAAACAAATTACCACTGCTTTAAGTGTTTGAATATTATTAAAAAAATATAACCGGTTAGGTGCTATTAGGGTTTTTGGGGTCGCTGATTACGGTAAAAAGGTCGGTTTGACTCCATCACGCCAGGTTCAAGGGTTAAAAAAGGGTCAAAAAAAAAAAAAGAAAAACCATTGGAAAAACAAAAAACATCCCCTATTTTTTGGGACCCTGAACCCGAAACCGGTGTTTATTTATATTCGGGGTCTTCCTTAATTATGCTTTTAACTAAAACTAGCCTGGGAATCCGACAATCACTAAACCAACTGGCCAAAAAAAACAGAGTTACTTGGGGGGGAAAGGTAAAGGAGTGGAGGGCAATAAATTCCGTCCCCCAAACCAGAGACCATTCTATGGACCTGAGCCTTTCTGTCCCCAGAGGATCACGAGGGAATGGACAGGGAAAAAAAATCAAAAGACTTACGGAACAACATCCCAGGACAAAGGCAGGCAAAATTTATTTGCTTCCCCCAAGTACAAAAAAAAGCATAACTTAAAAAAAATGAACTTAAACTGGTTCCGACTTCCTAACAGGCCCAGGGCCCCTTTTGGGGGTTCACCTAAAAAAAAAAGAAAATGAGGATGAACAATGTCGGTTTTTCACGAGGCAAACGAACTGGGGGACTTTCTGTGAATGCAGAAACACCCAAGGGGGTTAAAAACCTCGAAGGGGTTTTCCTCCCCAGGATATTTTCATTTTTCCCCGTAGTATCCTGAACTTTGCTAAAGGTATGAATTCCGGGACTAAACAACGAAGGGATTCAAAAAAAAATCTCTTTGGTCAAGTGAAGGAGGGCCACTAGAGCCAAGGCCCCCGTTTATTACAATACAATCACAATCCAACAAATATTTTCCAAAATTTTTCCTTTTTTTTCTCCTTTTTACCTTCAAAGACCTTAAACCTATTTAAAGGGAAAAACTGAGGCCAAAGACTTTAAATAACCCTAAAGCCCCCTTTGGAAAACCTTTTATTTTTTTATGCTTTTTTCTTCTTGACCTTAAATGACCTTGAACCCCCGTGATTAAGTTCCGACCCCCTATTTAATCAGGCACAAAAAACTCTAGATACTAACCCTTCCCGGGGTTCCTGTATGTAAATATTACCTGTGTAATTAAAGCTAATGTACAGGGTGTTCTTTTAAGCAATGCTTAAAGAAAAAGTAGTAATTTGTTAACAGATTTATTACAAAAATATGGAAAATTACACATGCGGATTTAATTTTTAAAAATATTTTTATTAATTTGCCATTCACGTTTAACAGAGGTGTGAAAAAGGCGCGGCTTTAACAAAAAAGCTAAGCGTCCACTGGCGGACGGGCGCACCCCTCGCAGAAAACCCCCTATCATAGAATCAAATGGAACCGCGTCCACTGGTTGGGGTTGTACGGGGGGGCGGGAACGGCCTGCTGAATTTCCCCGGCGGTTTTTAAACGCGCACGAGTCCCGCCCGTCCCCAGTGACGCAGTGCGCCGCATGGTACTAATTTAGTGGCGAAATTTGTATATTCAGCATTCTGTTATTAAATTTCCAAAAAAAATAAGAAATTTTTTTTCATTTTTCCCAAAAAAAAAGAGATCTCGATACGGAATCATAGAATCATGATGGCAACGAAGAAAAAATATGGAGAAATGGAAAATATTAAAAACTCTAAACCAGGGTTATATTTTTAAAAAGATAAACAGTGGAAAAATGGATAAATGATGAATAACAATTATTTTTTTAAGTGAGGAAAGCCCCGCACAACATTCCATTCCCCAAAAGGGAAACCCTATCTGATAGAAATATCTTCGAATTTTCTAAAATTTATGAAAAATTGAGTTGCATTCCCTCCCTTTTGGGCGAAAAAATTTTTAACCCCCGTTTACATGACTCTCCTTGATTCTTCTATAACCCGTTTGGCGACTATTGATTAGAAAATTATCAAACGGGGAGTAGTGCTCTACAATATTTTGTAAATATTGTAGTAGGGGCTCAGAGCTTGAAAACTTTTTGCCTCTTTTTAAAAACAAAAACAGATGATGGAACTTGCCAGTTTCCTTTTTTTTATTTATATCGTGTGAATATGTTTTCCTTCGCCGTCGTTTTTTTTTCCTTCTCTTCTTCTTCTACAATATTTGAAATAAAAAATTTTCTCAGCTATCCCTCTCGCGGGTCAAAAAATTTGAAAACTGCGATGGAAGACAAATCCCTCCCCCGTCCCCTCAATCCGTCGCTAATAAACCAATTTTACATTTTTTTGGTCGATGCGACCCCGGGGCCCTGCCATGGACGCTTAGCTTAAACTTTTTAATTCACGAATCGGTTAGTATTAATGAGGCAGTAGTTAGGCAAGCAACGTGCATTTGTCATCAAGAATTGTTTAAAAACAATGTATCCAATGCAGTGGTTAATGAACCTTCCAAAAAAAATTTTAAAATAGGTGGGTGACACGAGGCAATAATCGATTTCTCCCTGCTAATACTAAGAAAAAGGGGGCAAGGGCCCCCGACCTAGCAACCAGACAACTTCAGAGTTCAAAGGTAGGGCTATGAAAACAATTAACCGCAGCCCTGGAATGCTTAAACTGCCCCCTACACATTTACAAAGGGGGTAAAAAGGGGGGCCTATAGTAAACGAGGTCAAAGTCCCCAAATTTGGACACCAAAGGACCTTAAGATGGGAAATAGGGGGAAAAGGTCACCATTGTTTGGGGGCCCCTTGTTTCATCTTCACAGACACTTTCGATTATCATACCAGA
>JAHBCN010004987.1:0-59046 GCA_019359885.1 Listronotus oregonensis | reverse complement strand
CCCATTTTTTTCAGGTAATTTTTTAACACATTAATTATTAAAAAAGGGCCTACTTTTCGTTTTTTTAATATAACAATAAGTACTGTGTATATCGCTTTACTCATAAAAGACTGTTTGTAGAGAATTTAAAAACCTACAAAATGGTTTTTGAAAAATCCCCATCCGACCATTTTTCACCGAGAAAGGCGGGAAAAACGCTTAAAACAGACTCACAGGGAATTTGATAGATACAGTCATTATTTGAAACATTGTTGTCTGGTCTCGTCTTAGTAAGAATGCTTATTAGTATAGTTTGTGATTTAAATGCCGTTTTAATATTATACTTATTCGCGATTCTGCGGATCTTTTCCAAAGTTCCTTTAATATATGGAATTGTCATAAATATTTGGTCATGTGGAGTCTCGTTTGGGTAAGAGTTTTTGTCTTATTTTGATATTTTTCGATTGTTTCCTTTATCAGTCTCTTACTTTATCCGTTCTGCTTAAGATCCCTAGTTAAGATACTTATTTCCTCTTGCAGGGATTTCTTACTGTAACATAAGGTCACTGCACGATTATATAGAGTACGTTCAGTACGTATGACCCTTTTTGTTTCGTTTCGTTGGAATGAATAGAATTCTGGCGTAAATATTTTCCAGTGTGGGTAGGTTTTTAAATTCACAATGGAGAAAGAGCACAATTTGGCCCTACGTTTTCTCGACGTTCTAGTCAAGCGAAATATAGAGACATATACAAACCTCGGTATAAAGAAAACCACAGGGTAGTTGGTGGGTTATTGTCCATTGGTTGGGGCTGTAGACATAGTTTTTTAAGGGATTGACCACGTGTTTATTACTTTTTTTGGCAAGCAAGCCCTCTTGTTAATTCTGTAATATTAAAAGTTGTGTCAGAACTGTTATTCATTGACAGTACTTTCTTGTTGGTGTATAAACCTTTTAGCGGTAAGTTTTATTTTGTTCTCATTTATATTCTGTCTTTTTTATTGTCTGATGTTGAGGGTTATTTATTTTCGACTTATCTCATGTTACTGGCTGTTAACCTGGAGGCCAACTAGATTCATAGATGCTTCTGCTTCCTACTTGGCAGTAAATTGCAGTCGAACTCCTAAGTGGATACTGTTGAGGGTGCTGGTTGTATGGCATCATTGGTTGCTGTACTCTTGACTTGTTCCAAAGTCTGATGCTATAGTTGGTTTAACGGTTGTACTCATGCAATGGTAATTTACATGGAAAGAAAGAAAAGAGTGCAAGTATATATTTATGTTCTCAGCTTAGCCATTCAATACATAATTCAACCATTTTTGGTATTCAAATACAGACAATGACATTTAAGTTGGTTTTTGCATCCATTTAAAATGCACGCAGTGTTGATAGGCAAAATAATGCAATTTTACTGCGTGAATAAAAATGCATGCATAATTGCACCAATGCGAAGAGACTTGTAAAAATGTCTATTTTCAACTTAAGCTGCTGTATGCCAAACAAATCCCACTAATAAAAAAGCTTTACCAAATTTTCATACAAAATATGACGAATCCCTATTGGACACGAAAGAACTCTCCACCACTCGCTGTTGCCTATGGGAAATACAGCAATACAATATTTTAGATACTATGACTTAAGACCACCCAACAATAATATCTGATAATAATTACGGAGCTATGCTGTTGTGTCCAAATGTAAATATTTCCAATTAACCTGCTGAAAACATATCAACAAATCTACAATTTAATGAATACTCATCCAAGTACCCCAAGAACAGTCTGGTTATTTACACAGACGGCTCTAAACAAAGTAATAAGCTTAGCGGAGCATTCTATTGTCCACAATTAAAACAAAGCTACTGTTTTAATTTAAATACTAATCTCAGTATTTTTACTGCAGAGGCAGGAGCAATTTGTCATGCCCTGCAATGGGATAAAAAAAAATACCAAAATATAATAATATGTACTGACTCTCAATCAGTCTTACTAAACCTTAAAATTTTTTCAATGAATCAAAGTATTTACCCACACTCATTAAAATATTTAATACTATTTACCAATCACAAAATATTTTTTTTTATTTTTTATGGACAAAGTCGCATTCCGGGATAACCGGGAACGAAGCCGTTGATAAATTAGCAAAAACATCAAGCTCAAATAAATATGATAATACAATAATCATACAGGATTTCTTACCACTAATAAAACAAAATATTAAAAACAAGTGGAATCAAGAGTGGCAAAAGTATGGACCCGGAAACAAATACCTTTTATTATAAAATCCATTCTACAATTCCATCCACCCACTGGCATCACCGTAATAACATTCCTCGAAGAATTACGAATGTGATAAGCCGTTTAAAGCTTAATCACGGCTGCTTTCCTAGCCACTTGCACAAAATAGGACTAAAGAAACATCTTTTTTGTGTGTGTAATGAATATGGCGACTTAAATCATATTTTTTATAACTGTGAAATAAACAAAAATCACACCAATAGCCCCAATACATTTTCTCATAAAAAAAACAATTTTCTTGCCATTATGGCTACCTGAAATTCTCAAAGTAGTGACACCGAAATATTCTTGTATTTATGTAAATATCTAAAATCTGTAAATGCAAACATTTAATACGATTACCCTAACCTTTGTTTTTTACCCAATTGTATGATCCTTTTTACCTGTGGTCTACCAAGTAATGTGCTTATCTGTAAAGTCGCCCTGATCGACCCCTGGGCGTGAAGTGTGTGACCCTGTCAATATATGTATCCTATTGTCAGTATTAAAGTATTTCCGTGGCCAAAGCACTTGTTTGCAAGGCCAAAAAAGAAAAAAAAAAAATGCTTTATTGTCATTTCTTAAAATTGTACAAAGATCTTTAAATAACATTTTTAACTTACAAAACAGGACTTTTGAAAATATTGTAACGCACATACTATGATCCCGTTTATATTCAAAGTTATTAAATACACAACACTCCTGAGTACCACTATATCAACCATTTTTAGAGGATTTTTTTCATAATATATCGACCGCTGTCATCAAACACTGTTTCACCAAGTATCTAAAAAATAGAACCTTAGAAATTTTATTAAAAGAATTCTTTTCTTGGCAAAAATAATGTGTCGTTCTATAGATCACTAGATGGGACAGTGGAGGCCGTCCGTCATCCGCATATGAACAGCTTTACTGCTTCACAGAAAACGGTTTTGAAAGATGGCCGCCAGCGGGTCACGGGTGCGGAAAAGTTTATGGCGTAATGCGTTTTTGGTGCAGTTTAGCGCTGGATTTATGGAAAGAAAATTGCGAAAAACAAATCGCAGTTTATTTTAAGTTAAAAGAATTGTAGAATTATACAGGCTGTTTAAAAAAAGAAGCGGAAACATTTTTTCGGGGGTGATTTCTCAGTTCATTTTATGGGAAAAATGTCCTATAAATACAGCTCCAACATCAAGCAGCAGGGTGTCGCGTTCTTTAGTGCGTCATCTTCTTTAAGCTTGGCTCCAATAATGTTTAACGATTTTTCTACTGGCACATTTGTATACAAACTTTCTACATAATTACTGGAGCTGTGCCTCTGTAGTTCCTACTTATAAGTGAAAGATAAGCACAATGTGCAGGATGATGGACCTTCCATTGGTTCGTCGGTTTCTCCAGTGGTAGCAAATATTGATATAGACTGGTTTGGGAAACATGCAATTAAAACTGCACTAATCAATCTAAAAGTTTGGCTAAGATTTGTTGACGATACTTTTATTGTATGGACAGGTAATGACGAAAAACTTAAAGGTTTAAAAAAAAATTACCTTCGACCTTGTATCAGATTTACAATGGAGAAGGAGCAAAATTTGGCTCTACCTTTTCTCAGCGTACTAGTCAAACAAAATAATGGACATATACACACCTCTGTAAACAGAAAACCTACCCACAGTGGACAATATTTCCACCAGAATTCTAATTACTTTAACGGAACAAAATAAGGGGTCATACTCTATATAACCGCGCAGTGACATTATGTAATAATAAGGAATTTCTACAAGTTGAAATAACTAGGGATCTTCAGCAGAACAACTACAGTGAGAGACTGGTTAAGGAAACATCAATAGGATCGTCCATTCCAAGGACAAAGCTAAAGAAATCTGGAATATTATAAATAACATAAGAGGAAAAAAAGTACAATTTAAAATAAAATAAACATTGAGCTAAACTCTTTTTATTGCTCGGTGGCCACAAATTTAACAGCAAAAATTCAGTCACAATTGGAACCTTTAAGCTATTTGGACAATGTTTCTGTAAAAGATACATTTGTTTTCTTTGATACTGAGGCTAATGAGCTTAGATCTATGATATCACAAATTAAAAACTAAACGTCATCTGGCTTGGATGGAGTCTTAGCTAGAATTTTTGAAAATTTAGAAAACAATGCCGGATAACGTACTACCAGGGGCAATAAATTATTTATATAGGCATGGAATGTTTCCTTTCTATCTAAAGACTGCTGTGGTTGTACCCTTCCTTATAGGGGGCGACCCTAATAAGGTTCGTGGGGAACCTTTGCCCCATTTCCAAGCTGCCCACCCTTTTCAAAATTGTTAAAAAGCTAGTCAAAAAAGACTGATGGATTGTCTTTTAATAATTAACAGGTACCAGTAAGGCAATATTTTTATTTCATAATAAATATATCAAAATAAAACAAAAAACTTTAACTGGAACAAGACTCCACAGGAATAAATTTTAATTTCAATATCGTATATTAAAGAAACTACGGAAAAGAGCCGCAGAATCGCAAACAAGTGTTATAAATTAAAATGGCGTTTAAGTCCCAAACAACTCTAAAAAGAATTTTTACTAAAACGGGACCGAACAACAATATTTTAAATAATGATTGTATCTACCAAATTCCTGTGATTGTGGTAAGGTGTACATTAGAGAAACAATAAGACTACTCGAAATTAGTGTTAAAGAATACAAAAAAACGGAACAAGGTGAAACGTCAAAGTTAGGGACTGCTGAACACGCATGGTTAAAACAACACCAAATATAATGGTTGGAAGCCAAAGATATTCATCCACTGAAAGAAAAGAAAATTTAAAGAAGCTGTAATGATTCTAAACAACCAAAATTTATTAAGCAAGCCTAGTATCGACATACCGAATATCTGGCAGCCGTTACTGTCCGTGAAAAATCGGCCAAGCCTCAGGGAACAACGGATAGTATAAGTCGTAGGTTTTAAGGTGAGTTTCTAGTTATCACCTGAAAACGGTTGGAGATACATCACTAAACGGAACGTTGTGTATCAATTAACAAATAAAGACAATGGAAGAGCATGAATTTAGTGTTATTAAAGCCCTAACATTGTCTTAATTTTTTTAAACAATGGTTTTAAAAAAGAGCCTTTTTTATTTTTTTTAAATATAACAAAAGTACTGGCTATTCCGGTTTACTCATAAAAGAACGTTTGTAGAGAAATTAAAAACCTACAAAAGGGTTTTTGAAAATCCGGATCCGACCATTTTTGCCGAAAAAAGCTGGGAAAACGCTTAAAACAGACCTTTTTTTAGAAATTCGTATTTCCGTTAATTTTCAATATTGGGGGCTGATTTTTTGAGAAATGACGAAATGTACTGAGTCGACCGTGGAGGGGCACTCAGCAGCGAAGGACAAGCGAGAGACGGGCTGCGTATCGCGAATTTTTGCTCGACGCGCTAGGTTCACAAGCATTTTTAACAATGTTTTTCAAACTTATATGAAAATGTAAGCCATACAATTTGTAGCTTTTAATCTCAAAGAATTTTCTTTTATATGCCTTTCTAGCATGTGAGCCTTCAGAACAGTGGGGGCCCAAAATAGTCGGCCATCATATGAAATCCCATTTTTCCTTGATAACGAGTGTCCATGGTTTTAATATCCTGATGGAATCTTTCTCCCTGTTTCACTGAAGCCAAGTGTTCTGAAACCGATCTAAGTGACTGTGGAGGTAATGAAGTTTAATGCTCATGTTACAGCCAAGACAATTAAATTTTGAAAGCATATTTTTAAGTTCTATGTTATTCCTCCTTATGATTTCCAAGAAAATTTTGTATTACTTCAACAAACGAACACCAAGCATTCATTTTAACTTCGTTCATCAATTCTGGATCTTTAACAAGCTGTCTTATCTGGGGACCATCAATTATTCCAGCTTTCAGTTTTTTCGTGCTTATTCCAGGAAATGCAGTGACAAGTATCCAAAACATGGTCCATCTTGATCTGAAGCTTTAACGAATTGTTCAAAGCCCCAACTTGATATGCAAAGGTGGCAATATTATTTTTTCTCTTTCAAAAAGGTTCGTTGATTGTTTTGTTTTCTTTGAATTAGAATTTCTCAAAGGCAAATCTTTTTTATCCCAATGTGATTTTTTTTCCCTGTGCCCCAAAGACAAACAAGAATATTTGGTATATTCCTTTGCTGTCCAAGGAGAAAGTTTACCATTTTAAAATTCACACAAATCACCCACTGATGTTCTTCATATTTATTTTTTTCAGGACTAGTGATATTGTTTTGGTATTCCTCTTTAAAGTAGTAGAATGACCAATGGGTATTGATCCAAATTTATTACCGTTGTGTAAAAGGACACATTTTAAACTACGCTTTGAACTGTCAATAAAAAGGCGCCATTTATCTGGTTTGTATTTTGATAAACCCATTTTTTCCAGCAGGCCTCTTATATCGTTACAGAAAACCAAGTTATTTTCTTTGAGAGAAAAAGGGCAGCAAGTCTCTATCTCTTTTACGGTAAAATGTAATGTTAGTACCTGGATCTAGTAGATTCTTTTCTTTTAATCTAGAGGCAAGTAATTCAGAAGCCTCCTTGGATAGATTTATGTCTCTAATAAGATCATTTAGTTCTTGTTGATTGAGACGTTGGGGACTTCCGACATCTGCTCGAAAATCACTGTCGTTATCAGATTGCAAATGCTGAATTTCATTAGACGTTGAAGTTTCTGTGTCATCTTCTGGGAGTGTAGGAAGACTACTGAATGTTGGAATGGGTATTTCTTTAGAATGTGGTACTGGCCTTCTTGCTGAATCTAAGTCAGGATATGTCTTTTTTGTATATTCTTACGATTAATGCCTTTAATATTGATACTACATAAATAACAATCATCGTAATGGTTTTTTGCTTCTCTCCAAATCATTGGTACTCCAAACTTTAGGCAGTTTCTCTTTCCCATTGACCATTGCCGCAAATGTTCAACGCATGTTTTACATACTAAATGTGGAGCCCAAGATTTATCCTGGTCTCCCAAGTGGACGCCAAAATAGGTGAGATAAGTTCTTTTTACAAAGTCGGAAATAGGTTTCCTCTGTTATCTTTAAAAGTATATTCACCACATATATAACAGAACACGTCAGGTTAATTTAAGCAACCACGTCTACTTGTAGATGCCATAAGTTAAATTATTTTGTTTCGACACAACACTGACCACAATGAACTACAAACTGATATCACAATTTCACTTAATACTTATAAAGACTAACAGTAAAATGAACCGTGTAAGTGTATAAGTATACATAAAGTAACAACCCAGGTAGCGAAATTCGGTCGGGAAGGTTCGGCAGGTATCCGAAATTTGGGTTTTACGATCATGAGGATTTCCAAGTACCTAAATAAGTTAATTTAATTTGAATTTAGCCGGCCGCAAGATTTTGGTTTTGAGCAGTAAAAATATTTTGTCATTATTTTTAGCTTTTTCATACTGTATAATCGATTACCAAAAAACTAGAGCTGCTACGAAAAATTGGAAGACATTTTTGAAATCAGCGCGTCAAACTTATTTAAAATTAGTTGTAAATTCTTCGGTACCAAAAATAAATGGGTATTTCCTCTTTGATTAAGTAAATTTAAGTTTTTTTGTTTCCACAGAACGTGGCATTAATACCGGCAGCATAACGTCAAGTTTTAAATAAAGTTAAACGAAAGTCCAAGAAAAATATTTTTTATTTAACTTAGTATAATATTATATCATGTAATGGTACTTCTATCGATATTTTCACGTAATTCGTTCAACATCCAGCATGTATACAATTATTTCCGCCAAATAAATTTATCTCTATTATATGCACAATATGAAAGCCGGTCTTAAATAACAATAATTATAAATTATTATTAAATGAATTATTAATAAATAGAAAATATATAAATTTATTACAAGCTTATTATTTTAGGCAATCGTAAATTCTGCCCATTCAACGTCGAACAGGAAATTTTATGGGTCAATCATTCCAAACAAAATGCTTTGTTTAAAATTAGAAAACACGATATTTTACTTTGTTTTGACAGACTGTTTAATTTGTGAAATTTTACAGGGGGAATTTATGTCGATGGCTGTTTTTATTTCGTCTATCTGTCGTTCGCGCATCATTTGGGAAGAGGTTATATTTTTTCTCGGTGTAAACAGTCAAATAAACTGGTAATTTATTGGATCATACCGAGTATCTTTAGACAGTGATAAATAGTTTGCTTATTTTATGTTGTTCTCACTCGCCGCGACGTGTGGAATCATACACGTGGAGGAAGTGGCAGAATATTATAACTAATAAAGTATATTAAACAACAAGGTTTGAAAACGACTTTTGCACACGGGCGAGAAAATTGATGGACCGGGGACGAAGTCGAGGTCCACAAGTCTCGCGAGTGTGCAAAGAGGTTTTTTAACGAGTTTTTTACGATACTTTTTTTACGACTGAAATAAAAAAAACATTTTTTGTGTAAATTTTTATTTTAAAACAAACGCAAAACAAAATAATGAAAACAAGAAACTACAGACTATAATTTAGCAAACAGGAAAATTCATAACTATTTTAAAATATTAATTGTAATGTTTATTTCCCGCAGGAATCGTCGCATTGTTGATCGACTTTTTAACGATGGAGACAAAAATTTTCTGGCACCTTGCTTATACAGTTCTCTGTCGTCGGAATTTGCAGTTTTCTTGCGGCACTTCATTACTCAATTGTTGTTGTGGCTGTGCCGCAACAGACGACACAGAGGAAGAGATCCTCTCTGAAACATCCATTTTATTACCAAGCGAGTCATCTATATAACTTTGGCGACTGAGCTGGGTTTCCATCCAAACCCTGGCGCCCTTTAGAGCCAGCAAATCTGATCCAGAATTCACCAATATTGTGGCTGACGACCGCCCAAAGCAATGCCCGGTATAGGCTTCTGAGTTTTTCCCAAAATCAAAAATTTGGCGATGTCTTTTTCCATACCGCCAATTTTGTTAATTCCAATGTTTTGGGGGAGTGCATTTTCCATTTTGATAATTAAGAAAAACGATCTGTTTGCAGGAGTGGAGGTCGAAGGCAGAATATTTTTTAAGATGGTGGTGAGACTTCCTGACACTGTAAATGATCTCGGCATCTTCGTTTTGGTATTCTCTAGTTTAATTAACATTGCGGGTGCCAAAAACCGTCATATTTTCTTTTTAAGGGAAGCACAATTCTTCTTCGGCATGCCCCAGAGAGTCCGACTGCCACCACTGCCTGAAACAGTACGGGTAAGTCTTTAGTTTTATTCATTTTAAGTAAGTACTTTATGAAACTAGCACTATTTAAAACAGAATTGAACCCCGCCTACTAAACCTTCTCAATTAAAAAATGACACCATAAAATAAATAAAATAACTGTGATGCCTACCTGATTAGCAAATATTTCTCGTCTGAAGCGTTCTTTGGAAGGGCAAAAATCATTCTCGCTAAAATTTTGGACTTCTTTGGCACATAGTTTTCTGATTTTCTTTTTATTGGGGGCTCAACTTGGTATTTCCCAATATCCGTATTTTGGTTTGCCCTCAGGGTTGTTTTTTGGCATGGAAAAGGTTTCCATAATGTTGAAGACTTGTATTTGTTCGACAGCCTTCAAAGTACACCAACATAACATTTTCGGAAAACGTTTGTACGTTATTTGCTTGTCTCCACTCATAAATCGATGTAACTCGCCATATCGATCTCTTGACTTTGTTGAAGTAGGTTTGACGAGATTAAACTCGCTTTTTTAGAATTTCTTCAGAATCGGACATTTTTCGCGAAATCAAAATTTTTTTTGGGGCCAAAATTGGTATCTAATCAACAAAACAAAAAAAACTATGACGGTGTTTTGAAAAAGCCTACTTTAGTTTTCTATTTTTTTGACATAACAATAAAAAACCAAAATTTCATATTAAAAAGACAGAACCGTGTGCAAAAAAACATATTTTCCTTGCACACATTGTCCCAAAATACAATTTCAAAGCTTTTTTAGCGTGTGAAAAAACCCCATTTTCTAAAGCAGTCGATAAAAACAATGTAACAAAATTGCAACATTTTGCCGTTTTTTAATTGGCACGAATACATTATATCTATAGCAACCAGGAGCTTTGAAATACCTTGGATTTTTAAATAAATTTAATTAAAGGCAATTTGAAGGTTAAAGGAAGAACAACTGCAATGGGCTATTTGATCGCAAGTTTAATAAGATTTGATGGCAGTCCACTCTTTATCTTGCATAGGAAACTAATTGGTGCATCTGGATCTCGATGCTTTCGTTTTATACAAGATATTATTTTGCTATCGTTAAAAGCGCAACTTTTTTGTGAACGCACTTTTTTTTAAAAGACAACGCTTAAATGTCTAATTATGCTTATGGTAAAAAATTCGACACTTCTCGTAAAAATTGTAAGGAGTATTTCCATCAATGAGCTGTTAGGTTAACTGGAGAAAGCATCGATTTGGCATAAGTGTGGCATCATAACCGCACATTCTAAGGTTCTGCCTAGCGATGAATGAAACCTCTGTTCTCAAACAATAAAATCCACCCTGCCCGGGAAATGGTTACTACAGATACTTTTTGTCGTAAAGCGTGGCTGACAAGTATCTTGTTGTTTCATTTACTTGATAGAATATCATGTTTAAATTTTACTTAATTTATTCTTAAAATTACATCAAATTAAGCTCTACTATTGTATTTTAAACTGTGAATAATATTTGTTATATTTATTACTATAAAGTATTACACAGAAACATAATGATGCCAAAATACTATTTTGTTTTTGGAGCTACTAATAAAGGCGTGTTAACATGACAACAGTGCATTTTTCGTAAAGGCGTACTTCGGCCAACGACTAATAGTCGTTGTACTTCGGCCACCTCTAGCTTCGCTCGATAGATGACACATTCAATAAGGCGTTTTGGTATAAATGTTTCTTGTTGTTTTTTGGGTTATTTTTGTGACAATTGTTTAAATTTTAGTTTTGTGTAAGTACTTTTAATAAATTAAAATGGTAAGGCGGTGCCAAGTGTGTAAAGTGACGGATATTATTCCTAAATTATCATTTTACAAGTAAGTACGAAACTATGCTTGTACCATTCTATCGCCAATAATAAACACAAACCATGTTGGGAACAGCTCTCGATTGCGTTTATGAATGAAATGCTTTCTCTATCTTTGATTTCAGCTCATTGATTTGCATGACGTGATACTATTTATTGTACTTTCATAAATTTTAAATATTTATGACCCTAAAATACAAACAACCAATCAAAATTATGGTATTTTTTTACTTTTTTTGCCCCTCGCATGTTTCGATGATTTTACTGCATATGGGGGCGCTGATCACAAATATAAGGTAAGTTTTTTTGACAAAGTTTTGGTTTTGAAATATCGATCATTAAACATGATAAATAAATTAATCTGATTTTCACTGCATTGCCCTTCTTTTCTTGTTAAATCGGTAATAATTACTCTAAACTTTTTTTTATACAATATTTGAATTTGATCAAAAATAAGTCGTATTTGTTATTTATTTTACTTAGTTTTTTTGTAAAAATACAAAACCCTTAAAAATATCAATTATTTAAATAAAATGCTGTGATGTGGCGCCATCTATCTAATATGTGGCTAAAGCTCTTATATGCAAGACCAAAAAAATTTTATGTTACCTAATAAAATACAGTAAAGTAAATAAAATATGATTATATTAAATAATTTTAAATATTCTATGATAGTTTTGTTTAAAAACCACAAAAATTGTACAACAAAAGAAGAAAATCAATAAAAGTGCCGTTAATTTCCATTTGAATATCTCGAAAACGAAACATTGCCAAAAAAAACTGATTTGTGATCAACAAATTAAAAACCGTATGTACAATGATTGAAAAAATAATAATCATATGACTATAATTTAAAAAAAAATAAAAACGAAAAGGGTTTAAAAAAATAATTCAATTCTAGTAAAAAGCGTGGGGTACAATTTACTATATTTTCATAATAACTCTAATTTTGTAAATAGCTACCAACAAAATAATTGTTAGATTTAATATTAAGCATCTTTTTCTAAATTTATTAGTCATTATTTACTATTGGACTTTTTATCAGTGTAACACAATCTCTTTATACTAAAAAATTATTTTCTATTTTCAGTTCGGTTTGCTATAAAGCATGATTTTTATTTTTTTTTTATGATTTATTTATACTCGAGAAACAAATTTTGTCAATTTTTGGAAAATTAATTAATGGCAAACCTTTGTCAAGGTAGTCTTGATGAATATCTTTTATCTTTGTCTCTTTCATGATATTCGTGCCGAATTCGCACATCTCTCTAACAAATTGATTTTTAAACGCGCCGGGACTAGTACTAGTACGGCTCATTATATTTGTGCCTATTTTAGTTTAATTCGTGATGAATGGACCCCTTTAGCGCTGTTCTAAACAAGATTGAATCCGCATTACCAATACCTAGAGGTTCTTAATGCTTGAAAATATTATTTTTGTAGGAGACTGTACACACAACACTTAAGGTCTGTTCGTTATTCAGTAATATATTACACTATTTTACACTTTTTGGACCCACCTAGTCCTAAAGCACACCTTTCTATAAGGGCAGTTACGTAAAAAAAGAATAAAATAGTGTACAGTATTTTTTTATAACGAAGAGACCTAGTAAACTTTCGGAAACCAATATCTTTTTAACAAAGCGTTCAAAAAATCCAGTTTTTTTTCTTCTTTAACTTTTTTTACTTTGATTTATACTGCGTTAGTTTTAAAAACTTATACATGACAGATATCGGCAATGGTAATTATGCACAATTTGATTGTTAATATCTCGTTGCACAGATAAAAAGCAATCTTTTTTTTTATTGGATAAAAGCACTTTTTTTTTAACCCTTTATTTTATTTTATTTAATTCTTAAGAAAAGTCTTTTTACGAGTGAACTACCTTAATACTCACTTTGTACAAATATCTCTAAAAATACCTAAAATATCTGGTGGATTTAGTCTTAATTCCATCTATCACACAGTTTATCTCGTCCTGGCATCAAACCGTACCAGTTTGTTTTATGGTAATTTAGTGCATCTTAGGCCGAGTGTTTACGCCCGTTCGCGAATTCCTTGACAGCGCGGCCAAAGGACCATATATCGCCGGTCGCCAGTGTCAACATCTATTGAAGGGAACAGAAAATCTGCATGGAAAGAGTAAAGTGATTATAATGGTGGGTATGTGCGTTTTCTAAAAGACATTTCAAAATAAAATTAATTCTAGTAAACTGTTATTTTTTTTTTAAATCAGAAAAAAAAGGGAAAAAAAAAACACAAAAAGAACAGCACCGGTGTCAAAAATTTTTGGAAGATCGGAAAAATAAAAGACAAAGAGGAAACCAAGAACAGGACTAGCTACAGAAAATTAAAGAAGATCAAAATAATAAAAACAATACCAAAAGGGCAGAAGACAAAAAGAGCCAAAATTAATACTAAGCTGGATTTAAAAGCACATGACAGTAGACTAGATTAAAACAGGTTATTAATGATAAATTAATGAACAATAAATAAGTAACGTGAGACGCGAGGCACAATTAAATTATATAAGGTGTAGGATGGACTGGATATTCTCGAAATAAAAATAGAAACGCGGCGACAAGAATTTCAAAATAAAAGTCGGCTGGTTACAGAGGATATTTAAAAGTAAATTCTAGACTTGAAAATGAATGCACTAAATTAAAAACTGAAGGTGTTGCCAACTTTGTTGAATTTTGTGGATTAAAAGTTAACTTTTGATAGTTTGCCTTCTTGGACTATGTATCTTTGACAGTTTGGAGCCACAGCAACAGCAAACAGAAAGAACGATAAAGGAAAAGTAAGATCATTAATAGCCGCTTTAAGAGATCAAGCATAAGAATTTCTTTAAAGTATACCGCATAATAGTCAAAATTATTAACATCTTGTTTAAGCATTGGAGCTTCGATTTAAAGATAAGTATCTAAAAAAGTTTGCAAGACTAAAATTAAAAAGTCTGGAGAATCGGTAAAAGAATTTTGTCTGACAGAAAAAGATTATTACCGCTGGTTTTCCTGCAGCACTTGATGACATGCAAGAGTGGCTGGCAGTCTCTGCTTTTGTAGATGGTTTAAGAGATCCAAAACTTTAGAAAAACCTTAAAATAAGGTAATTTAGCAACAGCTGTGATGCTATTGTGAGCGCATTGAAACGTAAAGCAATATTTAAAGTTCCAAAAACAAAACTCTGGGCAGTTACTACAGAAAAACCAAAAAGTAATGGCCAATAAAGCGCTTGCTTTACACTAAACTGAAGGCTATTTTACAGAAGGATTGTTAAAATGATAAAATCTCCCCCTAGAGATCAAAATTCAATGTTATCAACAAGATTATGTTACCGTTTTTATTTAATTGGTCATATACAGAGGGCCTGCATATATTCTTTAGGAAATCCCAGCTAGGCCAATGCAGTGCTGGCATGGAAAGTGTTTATTGTGGATTTGATCGCGACCGTGAATTATCTAAATAAAACTGGAGATGTTTCAATCCTGACTGTAAATACCAATTTTGCTTTTAAAAATACATGTAACAGATGCGGAGAACAAGACCACCGAGAGCCAGAGGTGGCGGTGAAGACAGACGAGGTGATAGTGGTTGCGATGGACATGGAGGCGGCCGTAAGGGTAGCGAATAATTTTTAGAAGGCGGAGTAACTGGAATTTCCAAACCTGTTAAACAAACTACACTTAAAGATTATGAAGATTATGACTTAGTTTGGTTTGTAAAAAAGGAGTAATTTTAAAAATTGGTCATGGCCATGTAGCTGATGGGGACGAGCAAATGTAAAAGGGACGGTGTCATGGCAAATATAAATACTTATATGGTAGCATTTCGAGATAAGGGAAGGTTCTAGTATTTTATGGAGCGTAATATAAAGATTATTCTATAATTGTTTAGAAAAAATTTGGGATCGGTATATATATATATAAAAAAAAAAAAAAAAAAAAAAAAAAAAAAAAAAAAAAAAAAAAAAAAAAAAAAAAAAAAAAAAAAAAAAAAAAAAAAAAAGGTCACAAGAACCGCAATTAGTTAGTTATATAGTAGTGATAGGGTTAAGAACCAAAAAAGTTGTGACATTGTAAAGTAGTAAATGAAGTGTTATTCATTGACTGTGTGTCTCAATTATCCGACTTACTTACGGAAAGTAAGTAAATCGTAACAATATGTTAGATATCGTACATTTCCTCGAATAAGCCTTTAAGTTTGCATGCAATCTCAGGATAAAAAGATTAATATCGGAAACATCGCAAAGTTTATAAAAGAACGTGTATAGAGTTACTTGTGTGGTTTGTCCCAACCCCAAGTGTCACCATCCATCGGGAAGACGTGGACAACTCGGGAGCCGCAGAAGCGGCGGAATCGGCTGCGGGCGCATTGCAGTTCGCTGATTTACGACGGGGGGACACACAATGCAGTGATGGGTCACAAAAAAGAACGAAGGGGCAGATATGAGAGAAGTTGGCATGGACTCATAATTTTTTTCGTAAAAGCGGTTTTGTATGTAAATTCAAACGCCCACACTTATCCAATTGTATTGGCTAATCCCGAAGTAAGGCCTTTTTTATTTGTTAAAAAATCATGAGCAGATTTGGCACATGCAGAGTGCCCGGAAATACTTGTAAAAAAATGTTATAATAAAATTTACATAAATAGTTTGGGATAAAGGTCACCTGATTATGTCTTAACCGTTTGTTAACAAGTAGGAAGCATCCAAAAATTTAGAATTATTGGTTTTTTAATTTGAAAATCTGTTTTTTGATTTTTCTTTTTTTTTTTTTTGTAACTATTATATACTACTGAAAAAAGATGTTTTTACGGTATAGGGTTTTCCAAAGTTCTCATTATAACAGTGCTTAAAAAATGGGGTCGAGAGTGTCAGTTAGTTCGTACCTGCATTTGTGATTAATTCTTTGATAGTAACTTAAAGAGTCTCATTTGGTATTACATCTTATTAAAACAAAATGGAAATATACCCGTCGGTTCAATAATAATACCTAAAAAACTTGATTCTATTTTTAAGTTTTTTTTTTTGATCCGGGAGATTTCTTACATTTTTATGAATACCCTGTGTTAGGGAATATGCTTCATTTATAAAGTACATTTGTTGAACTTTCTGCATGTTCTACAATTTTGTACATTGTCCATGATTAATAAATGGGTTCAACAAAACTTTATTTGAATAATTATTTATCATCTCATTTCAATTATTTTTGGTTTACTTTTTTAAGAAACGCCCAAATTTATTTCAATCTAATCACCAATTATCAAAATTTTCTTTTAAAAAATGTTTCACTGACATTTCATAAACCATCTTACGATGACAAAACCCAAAAAAACAATATTTTGAAACATGCTTTATTAAGAAACTTACTATTTATAAGGAACAATAATTAGTCGAGGCAATGAAGCTTTAACCCTGAATGGTTTTTTGCATTTGCTTTTAAAATTTTGTGTAAAAAATGTACCTAATTTGTGACTTATACAAACCGCAAATTCATTGTTGCAAAAATTTATTCACAAAATGAATTTTATGAGAGGGTTTGGAAGATTTAATAACTTTTTAAATATGAGTCAGAACTACGGGTCTCGGGGTTTTTGTCGCTGATCACGATTATGGCCCACAGCCGACCTATAGCTTAGGAACCCCCAACATCCCCGTGGAACTCACCAAATCACGCGGGAAGGAGAGAGACGAGGGTAGCTGAATTAAATATGGAATAGCGAACACCCCCTGACACCGTGAACGTCCTCCCTGAGATTTTTCGACAAGATCGTCATAAAATTCAAAAATCATTGTAGGGTTTATCCCTTTAATCTAAATTTTACGCAAAAAGTCCCTACAATATTTTTGAGTTTTTTTTTGATTTTGTCGGGAAAAATTTTCGGAAATGATGTCCACGTCCTGGTTTCGCAGCACCGCGCCCGAGAGGTGTTCCCCCCCACGCCACATTTGAATTCAGCGCCCCAAAAGCCCCCCGGCGCTAATTTCTCTTCCCGCGTGAACTTTGAAGGGGTCTACGGAGTGACTTTCGGCCTTTAGGTCACCAGTTTCGGAGGGTCGTTTCGCCGAAACTGGATTCAGGCCCAAAACCCCCATAACGATTTTCGGTTCGTCTTTTTGATTGTGTGGGGAAAACCCTCGGAGATGAGGTCCACGTTCAGGTTCCGGAGCAAAAGGTGTCTGGAGGGTGTTCGCCCATGCCACATTTGAATTCAGCGACCCAAAAATCCCGGGCATCGAGTTTTTTTTTCCCCCCGCGTAAATTTGGTAGAGTCCCAGAGAGGGAGTTCATCGGCCTTCCTGGGGGCTCCAGGTCGGCTGGGGTCAATTTGAACATCATAATCGTGATCAACCCATATTTTGCTTTTTTCGTACTTAGGCGTACTTTTCATCTCATCCTCATAGAAACCGCTGTACTTTAATGATTTAAACACAATGTTTTTAAATGCGATTGACATATTTAGTATTAAAAAATTTGGGAAATTTTGTATTTTTATCAAAATGGGGCTTCACCACGTCCGATAGTGTTATTTCAAGTTATTGGGGGATTGGACCGAGTATCCACTAATCACCGGTAATCAATTCAGTTACCGAGTGGTTTAATCGCACGGTTGTTTAAAAACCCGGCTGAAAATGCAAATATCTGGCGGCAACGGCGAAATATTCCCAAGCCCGAACTGCACCTCAGTCTAATAAATATCCGTTAAATCTAATTTGGAAATCCCTGGCTGACAGTAAATGGCCACGTTCATTTCTATATAATTATGCTGTTGTTTAATGTTGATGTGCGAGGGTTTTTGCACTGGATATCAACATTATTTACTTATTTAAACGTGCTATTTTATGTGTCGTTCGGTTTGTTGGTACTTTATTGATACATCAATATAGTTTTATGAGTATAGTCGGCATAGTACAGTTAGAGTACGAACGATACCTTAAATACACTATTTTGCATTTTGAATTTTCTTGTCGTTCTCTAATATTTTTTCGGTTTTTTATATCTACTGTAATGTAAAATTTTAAATTTAAAAAAAGCTCGGTTAATACCTTTCACCATAATAGTTCATATATCATATCAGGGTGGTCACTAAGCGCGCGTGTAATTTAGTTACTTAACCGTTGAACTTAAAAGAAAATTTTCTTAACAAAACTTTTAAAATTTCATCTCTGCTACAATTCAACATTATTTTCTAGTATACAGGGTGCCTAAAAAAGAGTTATTTTCAAAATTATATTTTTCTTAAATGAAACTTATTTTTTTAATGTGGAAAATGAACCCCTTGTGGGTTCTTATTAAACTTTAAATTTGTATGTGGGTCGAATGCAGGTGCCAAGCTATATTTTTTTTTTTTTAAAAAATCAGTCAAAAACTTATTTTTTTTTATGTCTCCGCCACTGTTTGTTAATTTTGCTGACAAATTTACATGTATCTAATGTCACATCCTTTATCCTAAACTATCTTCAATTTTTATTTTATTATACAGGGTGTCCAAAATATTTATTCAAACATCTCTATTTTCAATTCTATTTGAATTAAATTTTTAAATACAAAACCCCGTATAATTTTGCCGTTGAAAACCTTAAGTTGCCTTTTTTTCAGAAAACTTTATGTTTGCCTTATCTATCGCACTATCGTTTTGAGATAAAACTTTTCCGTAAAAATTTTCACTCAAAAAAATCGAAACAATTGATACTCCTGGGGATGTCAGTGTTAGTAATTATTTATGTAATCTTGTGACATTTGGCATCCTGTGCATATTATCTTCCGTTATTCAGAAGTATTTTTGGAAAATTTAAAAAGAAGTATACAGCAAAAATCAATTGAAATGATTTATATTCTTGGAGAATGTTTTAAGAATTGTCCTTTGACATCCCGAGTATACAGTGAGAGGTATCCCGAAAGAAGACATCCAGATGCAAGATCATTCCAAAGATTGATATAGATTTGACAGGGGCTGGAAAAAGTTATACGAAAGATGAAAGAATAAAGCCATGGTAAACGAAGAAAATGATTTTACGTGGTCGAATCTGTTGTTGAAGACCTCATAGAAGTAGAGCGGACATAAGTGATTTGGGGAACTTTTGTCAAACTTCTGTGAAGAGAATGTTGAGTTAGAATAGTTTCATCCTATCGTGTGCAATTGAATCAAGCATGAAGGACAAGACTGAAAATAGATAAATTTTTGTAATTGGGGTCTTGCTCGAATTAGAGAAGATGTACGATTTTTTAGCATTGTATTATTTACCGATGAGGCGACATTCTACAATAATGGTCATGTAAACAGGCATAATTTACACTTTTACGCAGATATTAATCCACATTTTAGAGGACTGTTGACCAGCAATATACCACTACAACTATTAGGAAGGATGTGGTTCCAGAAGTTAGATGTAAGCACCTGCTCATTTCAGTGCTGAGTACGAAATACCTGGATGAAAATTTGCGTCGTTGGATCGTAAGAAGAGGACCTGTTCCTTGGCCACCAAGGTAAACCTCAAATCTGACAAACTTATTTTTTTTCCTCTGGGGTACGTTAAAAACTGGTCTACAAGACCCCAACTACAGCAGCAAATATGAGAAAAAAATAAATAGCTTGTTTTAATTCAATAACTGTTTTAATGTTATTGTATTGTATTGTATTGTAATAAACGGGGTCGCTCGGCTCTAGTGTAGCCCTCCTTCACTTCGACCTAAAGAGATCTCTTTGTGAATACCCCTGTTGTTTAGTGCCCGGTAATTCTATACCTTTAGCAAAGTTCAGGATACTGCGGTGCAAGCTGAATAATACTGTGGAGTAGGATATGCTCCCTTCGAGGTATTTAAGCCGTTGTCGGGCATTCACAGAGAATGTGATCCGCAGTTTCGTTTGCCTCAGACAAAAACCGACATTGTTGATCCTCAGTCTTTCCCATTTTTTGAGGTGATACCTCCAAGGGCCATGTCCTGTTAGGAAGTCGGTAACCAGTTTAAGTCCATTTTTTGAAGTTCCAGTAGCTTCTTGTGTACTTAGTGAATGCGAAATAAATCTTTTCGCCTGCCTTTGTCCTGGGATGTTGTTCCAGTAAGTCTCTTGACTTTTTCCCATGTCCTGAGTTCCTGTAGAGGTGGCTCTAGTGGTGCCACAGAAAGGCTCAGGTCCATAGAACATCTCTGTGCTCCTTCCTTGGCGAGTTGATCGGCATTGCCCTCCACTCCTTCATGTCCTGTACCCACTCCAGAGTAACTCTGTTGTGTTTGGCCAGTTGGCGAAGTGATTATCGGCATTCCCAGGCCAGCTTTGAGTTAAAAGAGCATGAAGTCAATGCCTTCAAAGCAGCCTCTGTCCGATAAAATATATACATATGGTTGCGCCTCGAAGGCCTTTTTGCACATTCAGGAAGCGCAAATAGTCAATTGCATGGATTTCAGCTTGAAGATGGAGGGAGCCTTGCCGGAGAGACTTTGATAGTCTGCATCCAGGTCCAAAGACACCAGCTCCAACCCCTGTTCCATCTTAGATCCATCAGTGTACTCAGACAAGGAGCCTCTTTTTCATGCTTTGTTCATTCTCACACTCATAGTTTGCTGGTCTAATAACTTAATTTCAAAAGAGCGCTGAAGTCCCGCACTATAGGCATTATGTCCGTGTGGGCTTGGTCAGAGCTCAATCTTGATTTTTTCCAAAATTTCAAGGTGACCAGTCAGTCTCCTGACTCTATACTTTGTATTCTGGATTACTCTGAGGCAATTCAGTAGTATCGCCTCCTCTTATGTGCAGAGGTGCAGGGGAAGGAGGTTCAACATAGTCTCCAGAGCTGCTGTTGGGCAAGATTTCATTGCTCCAGTAATCTCCCTAGACAGGCAAGTCTCTGCAGTTTGTGAAACCTTCCTTTGTGTAGTTTTTTCGTCTGTTTTTGGCCACCATCAGTGAGTGTATAAGTAACTAGTAGGTATTACAACTGTAATGTATGACCAGTAGATCATTTGGGTTTTAGACCCCATGTTTTACCAATATAAGTCTGCAGCCCATAGTGCCGTTGATGCTTTTGCATAGTCCTTTTATTTGCGAGTTCAATTATTTCTGGTCATGACACCTCAGATATTTTACTTTTTAGAAAGTTTGATCGTAATGCCGTTTAACATAGGACACAACCTTGTTTTCCTCCTTTTGTAAACGGTATTATAATTGTTTTATTTGATTTACGATGAGTTCTTCCGCCGAGCACCAGTTCTCAACCAAGTTTGGGGCCGCTTTGCATGCGAGCAGATAATATGCATCACCTTTAATGTTATAAAATGTAAATAGATCTTTAACCGACAGATTCAATATGTGTTTACAGCAAAATGGTAGAGTGTTTGAGTATTTAATAGAATTAATTGGCTTGGCGTAAATTTACTTATGTTACCCTTTATTAGTCTTATGTTTTGAATAATTTTATTAAATGTAAATAAAAATGATATAAATTTATTATTACAAAAAGTAGTAATATTATTACGCCACCTGATTATCAATTGTTTGATTTCTTGAGCAATGCCGCCTAAGATATTTCCTAATTTGGTGTAATGCTGAAAAGCGTTATTTTTCAAAAGGATAGTGCGATAGATAGAGCAAACATAATGTTTTCTGAAAGAGCACACTTAAAGCTTTTCAACGGCAATATAATATACAGGGTGTTGTATTTAAAAAAACACTAAAAATAAAATTGAAAATAGAGATGTGTCTGGAATAAATATTTTGATACCCGGTATAAATTAAATCAAAAATGAATACAGTTTAGATAAAGTAGGTCAACATTAGATTACATGTAAATTTGTCAGCGAACAACAAACAGCAAGGAGACATAACAGTTTAAAAAAAATATATTTCTTGACTGATCTTTTTAAAAAATCATAGCTTGGACAACGCTGCATTCTCCGAATCTACATACAAATTTCTAAAGTTAGCCACAGAACCCACAGGTTTATCACAGCTACAAAACATAGGGTGGTTCCATTTAAGCAAAATATAATTTTTTTGATATAACTTTTTGAGGCACCCCTTTGGCATATACTTTAAAAATAATTTTGGATTAGTAGCAGGCATGAAATTTTTAAAAGTTTTGTTAAGAAAATTTTCTTATGAGTTCTAACGGTTTAGTAACTATTTATCGACGCGCGCTAGTGGACCACCCCGGTATATAAAGCCAATCAGTATTTAAGGAAAGACAAATGGTGTCCTGACTAAGAACCAAACTGTGGACTGTGATAATTGACAGGGATCCTCTGAGCCCTCTCCTTTCAACATCATTATGGACGAAATAATAAGAAGTGTACATTTACCAAAAGGCTGTAGAAGAATGGCGAATGCGAAACTAATTCTGTGCTACGCCGACGATGCCGTACTGGTTGGGTGAGAATAAAGATTAACTACAGCGACTATTACATCGCTTAACTGTACTGCCAAATCATGTAATATGATAATATCGACCCAAAATTAAAATGCATGACTACGTCAAAAACACCATTAAGATGCAAACTGAAGTCAAAAGCAGAGTTTTCCAGCGAAGAATGAAATTCAAGTATCTAGGCATAGAAATATCGGGCTAAGCAGATGTTGAGATGATAAGGGAACAAACAAAGAGAGCAAACAAGAATAGCAGGATGTTTAAAACGGCACAATATTTGAAATAAGAATATTAAAATGGAAACCAAATAAGAATCTATAAGGTAACGGGTAAAGACCAACCATGACTTATGCCGCAATAACCTGACACAGCAAAAACCAAGCAGCTACTAGAGACAACCGAAAATTGAAAATACTTCGCAGAATAACTGGAAACACGCTTCAGGCAGAGAGAGAAGTGAAAATATAAGAAGAACAATACATGTAAAGTAGAAAACATTAATGAGTGCGTAAGTAAGGTAGAAAGAGAATGAATCAGAGCACATCAGTGCCTAATACCAACAGTGCATTAGGCAGAGGGACGATTGTGTTGGAAACAGTTATTAGGCCTAAACTGAAGAAGGAAGAAGAAAAAGAATAACTATAATAGTACGAGGTTTCACCTGATAAATGTTTTAGAGTTAACTATTATAATAGACTACTACGGATCAAGTCCCCTTTGGCAGGCCCTTTGGTATCCGATCGCTGCTTCTCGACAATATTCAAAGCTTCAATCAGGTCTAGCATGATGGATGTCTTAACAAACTTTCTTATGGTCTTTCACCCAAGCTTTGCTCTTGGCCCCTTTAGTTTCCTTTAATTGACTTTTATTATCAGTTATTGTAGATGGTCATTTTATCATTTACCAATTTATTGTTTGGGTGCCCCAGGTCTCAGTACTTGCACCCACTTTGTTTCTTTTACATATTATCAATCTTTTCTTCACAATCATTTCCCATTCATAGTTTTTGCCGGCGATAGTACCAATCTATTTAACATTTAATTTCTCAAGATGGTGGTCGTTCTTGATTTGAAACCGTTGCTGTAGGTCACGTGACGTCCCTTTACAAGACCTCAACTTATTCTTGGGATTGGGGTGCCAAAAATCTTGTTCAGTTTAATGCATCTAAAACACAAAGGCGTTCGCTGTAGAGGTAAAGTCTGCTTGTGCTCAACCATTACAAGAGCGGCCACATTATGAATAAAGAGTCATTTAATCTTGTTAATGTTACTTTAGGAATAACCTCAACTGACACAAACACAGTTACAGCCATGGGCTTAGCAGCTTCAAAAAACCTTGGATTCCTCTTTTAAGTCAGAACCTACTTCTCTTTTTCCAATCTGTATACTTTGTATGTATCCCAAACCAGACCTTTTTTAGAATATTGTTCTCATGTCTGGGGAATGGCGCCTCCTACAGCACTTAGCATTCTGGACTCCATCCAAAGAAGATTTGTTCGTTTTTATGAGCCCCTGCTTACAAAAAAGAATCCTTTTCTTGCCCATCTGTCGCTCTTCTATAGGTATTTTCACGGCTTCTACTTAAAGGAGTTGGCCAGTATAATTCCTCTTCTGGCAGCTCCCAACAGAGCAACACTAGTGCAACTTTTATGCATCCTTTTATAGTTCAACTTAAGAGGCCCTGAACTTCCCGCTTTCCTTGTTCCTTTATCCCTAGAGTACTTAGACTATGGAACCTGCTGCATGAGTTTTTCCTTCTCCTCCCCGTCTCCAAATATTTCAGTCCCATGTGAACAAACTTTCTCTCACCACATTTAAGACACCCACGGTACGTTAGTACTTAGGCCTTAGCCCTCGTGGACTGTCCAAAAATAAAAAGAAAACACAAAGTTCCCTATTAAAATATGGCCAAAAGTAATTTTAATTAAAATTTGTTACGCCATTGACAAAAATATGCACTGTTTGACCTATGCAATTATTTTATACTACATCCGGTTTGACCGGAAATAGCTACTACTTTTAAATTTTAAAGGAAATCAGGAATCACCGGTATTTTTTCTCTAACGTCATTTTTTACACTTCTGCGTCATAATTATCATTTGTTTACTACTACTACTATTTAATGTTTTTCTAAACTTTATGTTACACCCAGTATTTATCGCCATTTCTGCATTAAAGTTGTTAACAATTTTTACTCTCTTAAAAAATAATAATTAAAAACTAAACCCAATCAATTTTGACCATTTTAGATCACAGGACACGTTTATCGCCGGACTTTTATATCTCTAATGTCTCAAAACTGAGGACAACGCCAATACTTTTATGTGTCTTTCTGGGATTTCTTGATTTATCTTTTTAATATAATACGAAACGAGATACCAGATGAAATATTGTTCTTTCGCAGTACTTTTCGATTGTTTTATTGTTTTAAAATAAAAATATATGTGATATCAGCAGTGATTTAAACATATTGTGTTTAATTGAGAAGATCAAAACAAGATGTAATAGAGTTCTGAAAAGGGAAGGATCTAGATCTAGAAATAATGCTAAAACCGAATTTTAATCTAGTGATGACCTAAAAATCCATATACTTAGGGGACAGGGAGCTTTGCGCGAGTAAGACGACACAATAGTAAACCCAAATACATATGAGGCTATCGACTATGAGGAAATAAAGAGGCAGTTTAAAACAAATCAATCGACTCAAAAGAAATTATTTTAAATATATAATACAATATTTTTTATATACTGTGAAGACGTAAAGTCCGCCTCCTTATCTTTCGAAGTATTGAGAATATTTAAACCAAGATTGGGAAAATGATGACAACCTACATAAAAAAGACAATTGTGTCATGGTAACGTGACGTCATCAATGTAATTCTTTTAAATGTAAAGGGGGTTGTGTGACACCTCTTTTTAAAGGTTTTTACATGCTGGATAAAGCCACAATTTTTTTAGATTCTCGCGTTAAACCGCTTTGTAATAGCGTCAATTTTTATTTTTCCCAATGTTGTTTCAATATTTCAATTATTTATTAATTTCTTGTTGCCATTTTTTTAGCTGTAGCAATTAACGACGGTTTATATTTAACATTTTTGTCAAATTATAAAAATCCATGGGCCAACCTACAATTACAGAGATCTGGCCTAATAGAGGAAGCAACACAACAAAAATGCAAGTTTATTTTAAAAGGTGTTGAAATTGTTCACCTTGGCATATAAGTGTCGAATTATTTACCTCTTTTTTTTTTAAGTCTGTTAATAAAGGGGGTAAAAAGGGGTAATAAGTATCAAATTTGTAAGAACAGTTTATAATTAATCATGATTTTTGTGTGCCTAAATATGAAAAAAATACTGTGTATTTTGCGTTTTTAAAAATTGAGTAATATTGTCATTTTAAACATTCTAAATTATATTGAAATCTATGTATTTTTAGCCAAAATACCTTTTTGCAAAAAATAAAATTTTCTTTAAAAGTTCCCAAGTTCCTAAAAAAATTCTTTAAATAAATACAGAAACAAATAAATCGCAATTATTACTTTTTATTTATTTATTTATTTATTAATTTATTTATTTTTTTATGGTTTTTGTTCTTAACTTTTTTATGAGGCAAGATAGGTGTAGGCATTAAACTTTAACAGAAATATGTTCTTTGTATTTAACAAATCTTCGCCCTTAATGTCACCTAAGGAGAGTCTCTGATTTAATAGGTTTCAAAAAATATATATTTTTTTTGCATAAATTGTTTTCTTAATACACTGACGCGCAAAATTAACCGGACAAAAAAAAGTTGTTTAAATTCATTCCTTAATAACTTTTTTACTATTACATCAATATTAATATTTTTTTTGTCGAGTTTTAGGCCCTTTTATTGTCATTATTTTTTTCATTCGAAGCTTCAAAAATTTCTATCGGATTTGTTTTATACAGGGGTTATTGAAAAGTGGCATTTTACTCTAAACGTTTAAACACCCTGTAGAAAAAATTCACAACCAAATTATGATTCCTTTTAACACATTTTTAAGCCCCATTTTTTCTTAACAACTTGTTTTTTATTTTATACCGATATCTGTATTCTTGAAGGAAACAACAAAAGAAATAATACAATCCTGCTTCATTAGCAAAAAAAAAATAAATGGTGGTATTAAGGTTTTTTTTATTTTGCCGAGTATTTCCCCCACGAACTCTAGTTCTGCCTAACTCTTCTTCCTAGTGTATACACATGTGCTCAATGGGTTTGACTTCAATTCATAAACGTCAACGTCGATTAAATAATGCCGCTCGATGTGCGGTCGAGCATTGTTGTGCATCAAGATAAAATGTTCTTATATAAATGGCTTATAAGGTACCACATGTTCTTTTAAGCACTCTCTAATTTATCTATCAATATTATTACCCCCTTGAAGTGTAACAAGTTCTGTACGGGCTTCCAATAAAATACCGCCCTACACCATCACACCTTCTCCACCAAATTGCACTCTAGGAGAGATACAACATTGAGAGTATCTTTCTCCGGGCCTTCTCCATACTCTTTGACGTCCGTTAGAGAATATCTCTAAACGAGACTTGTCTGTAAAGAGAATATTTCGCCATTCGTCATGTACCAATCTGAATAAGTTCAAATTCCAGGTGCTGCAGCAGGTACACGAGATATTAGAATCTATTCTGCTAACCTTCTGCGTACGGTATCAGGTGAAAGTAAGGTACCGTAAAGATCTACAGTTTTCTAACCAAAGCTGAAGCAGAGGCTGTTCGGCTACGGTGCCATGAAAACTGCTAATTCTTATGTTATACAGCCAACTTTGCAATAATTTTTAATTTTATTTGTTGCTAATAAAGCATTATTAAATTTTCTTTTAAAATTAGTATTTTTTTTAAGAATACAGATATCGGTATGAATTAAAAAACAAGTTGTTCAGAAAAGATGGTGCTTACAAATATTACAAAAATAATTATTATTCGGTTGTGAATTTTTTCCACATGGTGTTTAAATGTTTAGAGAAAAAAGCAACTTCTTATTAACCCCTGAATAACAACAAATCCATTAAAAACTTTTAAAACTTTGATATACAAAAATGATTACAATAAAACGGCTTAAGACGCAACAAAAAAATATCATAATTGATGCAATAATAAAAAAGTTATTTAGAATTAAATTCGAACAAAATTTTCTTTGTCCGGTTAATTTTGCGGGCCAGTGTATATCTTGAATATCGTGATTTTTTAAAATTCGAAGCCATGATAAAGATACTGCAGGAAGAAAAGGCAGGTGTTTGTAGCGCTGAGAGGCTGAGCCTATTGTGTTATGTCGGCTTGATACCTGAGACTTTTCTATGCAAATGTATGCTTATACAAGTATGGTACATTTCATAATAATTCATTGATTTCTCGACCACAATAAAATTTAAATGACACCCCTCAGTGGTAAACCCAGCCATAAATAAGTTGCCTGACAAATATCTTTTGTGCAGGCACCGTACCTTTTGAAAGAGTACATGTTCTGTTTACCTACTAATATAAATAGTTAAGGTTAGCTATTTTGGATGCTCACTAACACACACGAAAATTCCATGACAAACGACTGATGAACTAAGACGAAAAAACTCTGCTTTATATTGAAGACCTGCAATTTGCCTTTAACCTACATAATATACCAAAAAGTAGGTACAATAATAAATAAAGGACATTTTAAGTCCGGACCTACATGCGTGTACTCAAAGTTGATTGAGTTTTACAACTAACAGTAGCAGGTAAAACGAGAAATCAACGAATTCTTGTGGAACGTACTGTACTGACAAGTTTAAAGAAATTAAGGAAGAAATTGGTGTAGGTATTTAAGATGTGAAATTAATGTTATTCTTGGTATCGGTGATTTATGGTAAGTTTTTTGGAGAAGAAGAAGGATTTTTATAGACATATTAACTTCAAACGCGTTTTCTCAAAACTTTGTTTTTAAACGTTCTTCATCATATCTCAAAGAAGGTTTGGCCTTCACTTTAAATATATAGGGTCAACTCAGCACATATAGACTCACGAAATGGTCTATTATCACCCCGAAATTTAAACTATTTCCATTTTTGTTAACAAAAAGGTTGACACAAAATACATGAAAGTAGAATTTTTTTTCCGAAGTCTGTCAAAAATCCAATTTTCAAAATTTCTTCTGTATAATGGTCTATTTCGTATATTTAAGCTTACAAATTAAAACACCGCAAATTTTTTTAGTTTCAGATAAGCCAATCAGCTGATTTCGTGAAAGGAGTAATCGTCCATTTTTTCGAGTAAGTTGTCTTCAGAGCGCTATAACTTTGGTTCTAATGAATATTTTTAGCTAAAAATTAACATGGTTACACTTATTAATAAATGATAAAAACTACAAATTTCTATCTCTTTATTGGTCCCCACAAAAGAATCCAAAAAAATGCATAAAAATCAGACCGTCAAGCCAGAGAAGCCCCTTAATTTTCTATATGTGTAAAACGGCTCTAGAGTGGTATATTTGTTTTATGATTAATTTAAGTTTTAATAAGAAAAATACGACCACACTTTTAAGAGCCTAATCCATTACCCTGTACATTAATTATTCCCGGCTCTAACAGAGCTACATCCCGCAGGACTACACTCGCGACATCTATCGCTCTCCTTGAAAATAAAATAATAATATAAAAAAGGCGGGCGTTGAATAAACAAAAACTACCCCCAATGAAACACCGGGCCCGTCCGATAAGCCGTTACGGCCCCGTCCGACGGCACAAAGGCCTAATTAGCCATAAACCGGCTGATTTATAACGGCCCAGAAAATGCAAATATGAAATATGAAAATGAAGATGGCCGTAATAAAAGTGATATACGGGGCTCCGCAGAGCCATTTGTGAAGGCGCCATGACTCACTCGTCAGTTTTATGCGCGGACGTCCATCATCCCGGTGACGGGTGCTGCCGGGAGAAGTACAGGGGTGGATTTAAGCTCAGTTTCTTGCTTTTTTTAACAAATAAATATTTTTTTTTTCTAACACTCTTTAAAAAACGGTACTTTCCATACTTATAACCAATGCTGCTGTAATGACCTATCATAGTCACGTGAGTAATGATTTTACTCACAGTTAGATCTATGATCATTTGCATCCCGACGGTAAAACAAATTTGTAGCTGACCGTTTTAAACGCTTAGATGTAAATCAGTCCTTATTTCTTTTTTACCTAAGTTTATTTTTGCAAACAGCAGCAAATACTTTATTTAAATACATACAGTGTGTCCCAAATTGGTGGGGAATGTATGGGGATCTTGGAAACCACGAGAGATAGAAAATCGGTTAAATGGGGAAAGTTTTGGATAATTATGTTAGTAAGCTAATCCCGTATATTACATGGTTTTATCTATTTAGGTTTTTGAAAAATTTAATAAAAACCTGAAACATGCATTTTCGAAAATCGGCCATATTTTTTTTATTAGTGAGAATTTTTCAAATCCGTAAAAACTTCTTCAAAGCAACTTTTTTTGTAGAATATGATCGAGTAGTCAATTTTTATTTTCTACGTTTTGGGTTTTTAGAATGATCATCAACTTTATTTTTTCATATGGACGCCATATTGGATTTTTACGCAGCCAAATAGTGATGATTTTTATTCTGATTTCAACAATGCATATCATGTTATAATTTAAGAGTTTATAACCTCATTTATTTTAAAAAACAAATATTTTCTCAGTTGGCCTTGATTCCGGCGAACGTCTTTTTTGTAAACAGTAAAATATTAGTAATTGACAAAAAAAAGATAAGCTGAACAGAATTTACAGAAATGGATTTTGCGGGAAAATAGCTATAACGTTAATACCGTGTTACAACAAAACTAAACGTAACAAGTGAAAACAAAAACAATGAAAAGTGGCTAAACTAATATTCCTAGTAAAATGAAGATGTAAAATAACGTCCTAAAATTCAAAATGTTGTCCATTTCTCTCAACATATTAACGATATTTTTTTAAATTGTCCTAACTTCCCTATGAATGGTTGACTTAGGTATGTGGAATTCTCTATCAACATCCCTGGCTGAAAATGTCGGATTTTCTTTAAAATATTGGTTAACTGCAGCATCTCGTTGTCCATTTCCTTCAACGTACTTCTTAGGTCGTGGTTTTTTAAAACTTCCGAATTTAAGCAAATTTGTAACCAGTTCTAGAAAGTATGTTAGTTTAGGATGCTGTCTCTCTCGAAAGTTGTCGAAATACGTTTGCGCAGCTATATTAACATTTCTTCTGCTGCTAATGACGCTAGATGACAGTCGCCGGAATCAAGGCCAACTGAGAAAATATTTGTTTTTTGAAGTAGATGAGGTTATAAACCCCAAACTATAACATTTATCATTGTTGAAATCAGAATAAAAAGAATATTTGGCTGCGAAAAAACCCAATATGGCGCCCTTTTAAAAAAAATTAAGTTGATGATGACTCTAAAACCCAAAAACGTAGAAAATAAAAATTAACTCCGGTCATATCTACAAAAAAGTTGCTTTGAAGAAGTTTTTCAGATTTGAAAATTTTTCAAATAAAAATATGGCCGATTTTCGAATGATTTTTTAGTTTTTTAAAATTTCTCAAAACCTAAATAGATAAAACCATGTAGTGAACGGATTAGCTTACTAACATAATTGTCCAAAACTTTCCCCATTTAACCGATTTTCCATCTAACGTGGTTTCCAAGATCCCCATACATTCCCCAACAATTTGGGACACACTGTATAATATTAACAGCTTTAAAAAAAAATCAAATATTTTAACGAACTGCCCTTAAAGTAATGTGTATTTATTCATATTTAAACCAATAAAAACGGTCATAATAGGTTCGAATTTTTTTTTTAGATTAAAATAATTATTACTGACTTGTTCCAAAATAATACTAAAAAATTTATAAACACAAATCTTCTTGTCAAATTGGGGGTCAAACAGAAAAAATCGAGAAAACCCCAAAAAACCGACACGGTATATTTACCGGCAAAACCTCTACCACGGAATATTTGACTACGACTAAGGGGGGCATTCGAGTGCATTTTGGGGTTCGAAACGAGATACGAAGTCGGTTAAATTATGGCAAAGTTGCGCATTTAGGTGCCTAACAACATGCCGTTTAGAAAGTTGAAAAAATTCGAGTACTCGAGATATCCGGAAAACTGAAATTTCCATTGTTTTGACGTTATTAAAGAGATAGTAAACAAAAGACACTTTTTATGGCCACTTTAGTCACACTTTGAGAGAGACGCGACGTTCGTTTTTTAAAAAATCATCAACTTTTTTTTTTAAATATGACACTCAGTTGTTTATTGCATTTTTAAAAGCATTTATAATCCCAATTAAAATGATGTATAACACTTAATATTTTTTTGTTAAATAAACATATTTTCAATAAGAGACAATGATGAGACAAGGAACGCAATTATTTTTATAGGGGCGTTCCATATTTGAATAAATATTATGTTATACATTTTTGTAATTGGGATAATGGGGGTTTAAAAAAAATTAAAAAAAACCCCCGGTCCGTATTTAAAAAATAAAGTTGATGATGGTTTAACAAAAAAACGAAACGTCGTGCGGAAAATCTCTAAACATGTTTTTAGGCAAAATGTTGCCAAAAGAAAGTGTCTTTGTTTTCAATCTCTTTAAATAACGTCGAAAAATAAAAAGAAATCGGCAAAAATTTTGATTTTTCCCAGATATCTCCGGAAGTACTCGGAATTTTGCAACTTTTTTTAAATGGACGGGTTTTTTACGAAATACAGAACTTTGCCTAATTTAAGCACTTGTACCCCCTTTCGGTTTCCCGGGTCCCCCCGCAGCACCGGAATCTGTGGCACCCTTTTAAATAAAAAGATCCAAAAATATATAGAACAAAAAAATAGAGCTTTTTTTAAAATTTTCTATAAAAAAGTTATATAAACATTTTTAGGTAAATAATAAAAGAGATATGAACGAAAATGTAAGTTTGACAAACAATTTCACTCCAAAATAGGATTTTTTTATTAATATGATTTTTGGGTTTTTTTTTATAATAAATCATTTAATTTATATATTTGAAACCCAAATCACTTAAATTTTGCAAAAAAACATATAAAAAGAAATAAAATTAAATTCTAAATTGTTGCTACACGTATACCTTGAAAAAATCATAAAAAATCGTTTTTTTAAATATAGCAAAAATATTGCATTTGAACAAAAAGGATATATAACTTTAATTAAAGTTTTTGTTAAATAACAAAGTTTATGTCCTAAAAGCTTCGCTCAATCCTTTACAATTTTTAAGATATTGATGTTTTAAATTAATGCTCGGGTCTATCGGGAATTAATAAATATTCAAGGACCATAAACAATCTTTGTAAATAGTATTGTAGATTTTGAATGCATACGTTTATTAATCAAGAAGATGTAAAAAGTGTAAAAAAAAATTCGCCTTACTTTTTATTTTAGTTTTCAGACAAAACGTCTTTAGAGAAAAACGGGGCAATATTTAAATTTTTTCTAGTTTCCTTTTTTGGAGCACAAGGTAAGTTTTTATTTTTCCTATCCCAAGTTCAATAAAGATCATCTATTTACTGTAGGAAAGTCTAATTTTTGTTGCCTTTTATTTTTGTGGCAAAATATGGAAGTCAAAGCAAATTCTGGTACGATGGAATGTTTTATTTATAACGAAGATCTGAGTGAAGACGTTGTGATGGTAACACGTGGATTAGCAACTTTCATAGATGTAAGCAAGCGAATATGAGATTAGCAAGGGCCTGCGAAGTACCCGCTGCACGCTAAGGATGGTGTAAAAGTCGTCTTTTGGAGTTTTACGACAATTTTTTTTAATATAAGCCCAATTTTGTTACACGGGGATTTATAAGGTCGCTGATCACGAATTTGACAATATTAATTGGCGACTTCAAAAATCCTTCGAGTAACAAAACTGGACTGATATTAGAATAACTTGTCCTAAAACTCCATAAGACGACATTTACACCGTTCTTAGCTCGCATAAGCTACTCCGCAGGCCCTTGCCAATGTCATGTTCGTGTTTAGCGACCTTGAAAAGCCTTGAGACAAGTTTGGGCTTATGTCCAACATCATTACCTAGTTATGATTAGTAACTTTAAAATGCATCTTAAAATTGCATTTTTTTAATGCACAAACGCAGTTTTTTATTTGCCAATTATTAAATTTACTCACAAAGTTTGTAGACGTTAATATGAATCGAAGGCAAAAAACCGCATTCAAATCCATCTTACTGCACAAAAAATCGATAGTGCATTACTCCGTTTCCTTGACTAAAACGGTTGCGAGTATAATTTTTGCTTAGCCAAAACCCAGTCTAAGAAATCTGCTGTTATGCCATGTTTGGTGGTTTATGGACCATCCTGTGTGTAAAAATCTGAATAATACACAGAACTTTTTCATCCCCTCTTATGCACGACCTATCAAAACAATTATTACGTTCCAGAAAAACAGACACAATTTAATTGAACTTTTATATAATTCTAATAAATATAATTTTCTAAAGGTCACAACACATCAGTTTCATAATTATCCATTTCAATTTCTTTTAAATCTTTTAATAATGTCACTGACTCTATGTTTAGGACACCGCCATTTAAATGGATGTGACACTGACGAACATATTTTCCTGTTCTTTTGAAAAGTTCAAGGGGTTATAGAGGCTGCCGTAAGAGATTCAGATTGGTAAACTGAACAGGATGGGGAAAATATTAAATTTATTATTGAGAATTAAACTTAAAATTGGAATTAGTCCTGAAAATTTTATGGGTTATTTCAGCATATAGTTTTTGACTGACGTTCATTAATTTAAACCTTTTGAATATTATTTAATTTTTATAATAACCTACAGAGCAATGCTTAGTTCCCTTTGGCAAGCCATAGGGCTGTAGCGTTCCTTTTTGTTCATTACAATATAACGTACAAAAATCAGTCAATGCTTCATAATCTTTGTCATTTCTATTAAATTTCAAATATGATAATATTCCATTGGAAATAATGAAAACATCCTAAAAATTCAAAAAAATTTTCTTTATCAGTTTTATTTTGCATGAAGTTTTAGTTTAAGGTATAAATAACCGAAAAATCACTATTCGTACGTATGAAAGGGTGTACAATGCACGTTAAAATGCACTTTTGTGTAAAAAAGTGCATTTTATGCTATTTTTTTTTATTCTTTTATGCTTTTTTATATAATTGATCCAAATAAATAAAACTTTGAAAATTTTATTTTTTAAATAACTTTAAGTATTATAAATTGGTTAGAAATATTTATGTTGCATTTTGGGCCATTTGGACCAATGAATTGCATTAAAAAGTGCATAATTCCTATGCTAATATCAAATAATTACATAAAATAATTATTATTTAAAATATTAAGGAAAAAATAAACATCCTCATCCTTTTTAAAGCAGGCTCAAAGTCAAAAGAGTCACCACCGGTGTCTTCATCAGTATCATCCCTATCGGATCCATTATTTTCGATATGGCCAATTAAAATTTGTGGTTCAACTTTTACTTTCATAATTTCTGCTTTAGTAATTAAAAAGTTAGGTAAAAAGTCTTTTATTTTCTCACTATTTAAGCATTCCATGCCTTTACAGTGGTTGCAGTACTTGTTGCATTTTGGATCGTTTCTTCTGCAACCAAATTTATTTGTACACTTGCTTTTGCAAGAGCATTTAAAGTTTGTCTGGGATTAATTTATCCTCAGAAAACACAGGCTCTTAAATATTTTTTGTAGCATTGTTTCTCAAAACCAGCTGCATGGGTCAATGTAGTTTCTGCGCCAAGTTTGACATTGTAAGTAAACTCTGTCAATGTGTTTCTTGTGTGCCCCTTTTGTTGGAAGGAGTAACTTTAATGATAATGATTTTATTTGTTTTGAATAGTAGTACCGTTATTGGTTTAAGGATATTCTTGGCAAAACTTATTTTGACGCGTAAATACTTTTCACAACATCAATGCCTACATCATATAAGCTGGTCCAATAAGCATTTGGATCATTGAATTGTTTTGCAGATTTTCTTAAATTGAAATAATTTGATAAAATATTAAAAACTGTTGTCTTTCCCAAATTATGAAATGATGACGTTGTATCGCAGCCGCACATAGCATAACAAAACATGGCAACTTTTTTTAAGCAAGTATTTAAAGTGAAACTTTTACTTTTATAAAGTGTATATTCACTGGACTGCTTAGCTAGTTTTTTTTTTAAACATTGTCAATATTTGCAGCAAGCTAAGTCATTAAAATTAAAAGATCTGTATCTTGTCCTAAAATGTAGCCTTTTGTATACTGAGCTGATTTTTGAATGACCGTTTTAACAAATAAACTGTCTGTATCTTCAGTATCTTAAACTACATCCACTTTGTTCGGAAATAAATTGTATTAGCTTGTTTTTATTTTTATCATTACTTGAAACATTTTCGGGGTTATAGGATATTTGACCATATGATAAAAAAATTAAAAAAATAAATAAATAAATAAATAAAATCATAAAATATTCAAATTCTAAAAAGATATGTTTTTTTGTTGTTAGATATTTATATTAATAAAATGCCCAATAAATCCAAATTTTATTCATTTGGATCAATTATAAAAAAACATAAAAAAGTATGAAAAAATAGCAAAAAATGCACTATTTTACACAAAACTGCATTTTAAAGTGCATTGCACACCCTTACAGGGGTACGGATAGTGATTTTCGGTTATTTATACCTTAAACTAAAACTTCATGCAAAAAAATCTAATGGAGAAAAAGTTTCTGGATTTTCAGAATTTTTTTTTCCTTTCCTAAAATTTTTTTCTAAATATTTAAATTGTTTCCATTATGCAAAAACTTTACAATTCCCGTTCAGGCAAATAGATGGCGCTGTGTAGGTTGCCCTACCTCCAAAGTATGATGGTTGCATAACGTTGAATAGGTTATTTAATTAAAATTTGTTTAAACTTTTTTAAATAAATGACATTTACAATTGTATAATCTGAATATTTTAAATTTTCACTATTATTTAATGTAAATAAGAAAATAATTGTTTTTGTTTAATCTAATAAAATTTAGTTTAAGTGGTATTTTTGCTACTTGTATAACTTTTCGTCATTCGTTCTTTTTCTTTCGGTAACAGAGATTATATAAGCCACACAAATCTAGTAATTTGGTCATTTTTCGACTAACTGTAAGAAGCCCAGGATAAACTCATTTGCTAGACGTGAATCTGTAATCTTTTAGTTTAAGATAAGTCACCTGTAGTAGGTAATCATTACATTTGTTTCTAAATAAACTAAATTTTGAAATCCTTGAAATATTTTTATTTTTAATAAAGTTATATCTCCCAAAAAAAAATTAACAAATTTTCTGGAAGCTATTTTGGGCATATCTTATAACAGGACTTTCTTTTGTTACAACACAACCTGTTTTTTTTTCATTTTTTAGACTGCTTTTTTAAGCTTTTCTGAGAAACCTAGACGACTTCGTTAAATATCCTAATTTTATGGAGATTTAGTTGCTAACTAATCTCTGCATTGTATGATTGTTGAAAATATATAAAATTATTTTGCTAGATTGCCTAACTAAATTGGTAAGAACAAACTTTTTTAATTGATACTAAGGCTAGATAAATAAATAAATAAAAATTAAAAATATTAATGATAAAAAGTTCACAATACCAAAATTTTCTTTGATTACTTTTATTAAATTTAATTTTTGTTTTTATCATATAAATAGCTTACAACAAAATACTGCGGCAATAAATTTGGAATTTTCGATTTTTCTAAGCATTCCCATGCTAAATCTATGTTCGGTTTGACTTTACTTTAAGTTGACACTTTTGAAATAAATTTAAAATGCCACGTTTGTAGATAAAATAGTGTGGTAATGGTCATAAGCGTGGGCTAAGAATCTAGTAGCCGTAATTATTATATAATTATAGAGGACATACACATATTCTTCTTTCTTTCTCGCATGCTTGTTTGCACATCCGAACGGCTAGGCTGTTTCTAACAGGTATATGCTCGAAGATATTTAATTAAACTTAATTAGTTAAAGATTAAGCAAATTTTAATAAATTTTAGGGTTTTAGAAAATACAGAAAAAATATTATTTTTATCCCGCGCACCAGAGTAGATAGCAGTGGCGGCTCGTGAGTTAAAAAGGAAGGGGTTGAAATTCTAATGTTTCTTTAAAAAAATAATTAAATTAATTAAAATTAATAGACAGACTAAAACACGGCTGTGTGGCATACATCCATGTGTTTTTTATAAAGCTTAGAATTAAATGTTCTGGTAAAACTCCTTTTTTTACTAGACACAGATTGTTTTATTTTTAAATGAGGAATTGGCCTTTTTATTTCCGCTTTATCAGCTTAAGATCAGCCACCAAACGGCTCTGCAATTAAACTTTGCACCAAATTCATTTTAAACACACAAAAGATTTAAAAAAATACAATTAAGCACTGCGCGATAACCAAAATAACAAATTATACTTCAATAAATTGTAAATCAGCCTGCGAGATGAACAAAGGTTTGCACTTAAACTGCAAACCTCATGCCGCTTATGAGCGCCAAATGCCAATATAGGCAACTCCATATACTTACGCTTACTCGTAATGAATCCAATTGGGTTTGCATTTTGATTGCAACCATCGCATCGGCTTCGAGGATGCGACGCGACGCGCGATTAAATTAATGATATTTTAGCGAAAGCAGTCAAGTTTTTTTAATAATTTGGCTATTTCCAGATAATTGAAATACAGATTTTTGAATAAATTTTAAAAAAATGTGTAACTATGTAATGATTAAAATATATATTTTTTAAATTTTATTTCAAACCTTTTTTGGGGGTTGCGCAAACCTGCAAACCTAAGGAAGAGCCGCCACTGGTAGATAGGTCTTTTTTAACGAATTTTGTTGGAAAGTGATTCTGTTGACGGCGCCGGTTCTTAACTAATAATATTTAACACACTGCCCTTTGGCACGGTGCGCGATAAAAAAAAGACATTTGACGGCAGCGTAGATTCATGGATGAAAGCCGTGGAAAAGGTGTAAGATTATTTATAAAATTTATGTACTTTTTGTAAATAAATATAAATAAACCTGGTCAGCACTGTAAATGACTGCTGGATAACATTACTAATATCAGAATAACTTCTGGTTAAATCTTCTAGGTAAGAATCGGCGGAATTTTAGGAATATTTACGCAATTTTAAGGATATGTCAGTGGGGCGTCATAACTCAAAATCAAGCGGGCTCCGACAAAATTGGCAATTGACCCGATAAGTAAAAAATCACCTGACAAACTTACGAGTCTAGGGCTTTTCCAATATACTTGACACTAATATATACTTTATTTACTTAAATGCTTTATAGCCATTTTCCCTATTTACACTCACAGAAGCCTACATAGACACTAAAGTCAGTTCTGCAGACACTCCTGGATTACTAAAAGAACTCTTTTCTTTTTTAAACCCGCAAATCATTAAAACATTTTAGGAAGTCAGGTACAAACGGTACACGGCAAGAAACGAGTAAATTTTTCTTCCTGTTACATCAAATTCGAAGGTTGTTCGGCGAAGTCCAAAACCCAAAGGTCATTTAGCTAAGCGGAAAATTTGAATTCAACACCTTTTGTCTGCGTGCATTTAATCATTTTTTTTTTCTAATGTCCAACTAGCAGTTGAAAATATATAAAATTTGCAGTTACTATTTCTGCCAGTATTTTACATTCAACTACCCAATAACTATTATGCATCATTTTTAATATTTTTATTTAATTGTTTACATTTAAATCAAGCATGGGTGAACGAAAATTTGACCACAGCGAGCGCTGCAATCGATTCAACTGTCCTCACCATACATTCCGCTCCCTGCCAGTAATATATCGTAACTTTGGTGTCACACTTCTTTTAGTGCCCTTTAAATACCAATTAACAGAAAAAAGACAAGTTTTACGCAAATTGTTACATAAGAGATACATTTTATTACTCCTTGGATTTTCCGGTACAGCAGGCAAATATGATCATCAGTGTCACATCCATTAAAATAGCGTTGTCGTGAACATAAATTAAGTGACATTTTAAAGATGCTAAAAGACCCAATTATACTTGGGTAACAAATGCACTATAACCTTTAGAGAGACACTGTGTCTGAATAGTGGAAAATAGTTAATTTCCTGATATTCCAACCTATAGTTTTGTAATGGACGGGGTGCAACACGTTTTTGATGACAGGACCTTGACGTATAAGAGATCGGCCTTTTTACTTTTTGAAATCTGGCTTGTTGAGAATAAAAAGGCGTGCTTTCTTATTTTTAGTAAAAAATCAAAATGTGAAGATTTTTTTTAAATATTTCAGCCACGTTTAAAGATTTTTTAGTTTTGCTTGCGCCAAATTTAGGCGCGGATAAAGCACAAAAATGTTTGGCGTGAAATTAAATTTTTTTTAGGCTCAAATTTTTCTTACAGCCTATTGACCCACGTTATAATAAAAAAACTATATGTTTTATGTCTTTGGTAGATCTAGCTTCATCAATTTTTTTATAATTTTTGAAAAGGTGATAGAGGATCAAAACATATTTTTCGATATTAAAAAAAAAACTTTTAATTTATTTTTTTCTAAAAAATAGAAGTTCTAAATAACTTTTTATGTCGAACACTATTCAAAACGCAAGAAATGAATTTTGTTTACGGTTAGGTTGCTGTCAACAGTCAATGAACAACATTTTCATTACCTTTTAGAATAAGCTTAATCAGTTTAAATACAGCTATTTTCAATTTAAATGAAAATTAAATTTTCCTTATGTAAAAATGGTTTTAAATGAAAAAGTAAAACTTGGCATTATTGCATTTACAGATGTTCTTTAAGAAAAATAAATAAAAAATAAAATTGTGGTTAGTTGTGGTTAGTTAAAGTTGACCACCAGAACTACTTTTGACTAATCCAGTATACTTACACTATAAATACCAATTGACGTCCGAGAGTTTTACAGAAAAATTAGACAAATTAATAATATAGAATTTATTTCATATTAGACTTAGATCCGACCACTTGAATCTGCAGGTTTGTGTTTTTTTTTAATAAAACCCAATTTTTATGAATAATACATAAGAGTAGAATAGATTGCAGCAAGGTTACCTGACAAATTATATCAATATTTTCGGTTTGTATTTTATAAACCTTACTTTTAAGGTAACTCCACAAGAAAATATCTAGTGGAGTTAAATCTGGAGATCTTGCTGGCCAATCTATTGTTCCCTTTTTCCCAATCCATCTGTTGGAAAATATGTTGATTAAGGTAATTTCTAGCAAGCCGCTAATAATATGGAGGAGCTCCATCTTACTAAAGCCAAATATCCACATTTGGCACAAGTGGATTCAAAGCATTTGTAAACTGAACTGTAAGAATTGTAAGTGTCGCTCTTCAGTAAGGTTATCTTTAACAGTGTGGATTACTATCAGCCCAATAGGGATAGTTTTATTAATTACCATGTCCGTGTGAAGTAAATGTCACTTCATCGGAAAATAAAATATTTTCAAGTGTAATGCATTTTTGTCAAGTTAATTCATTGTTGCCTCACAGAAATCCAATTTTTTGTCAGGGCCGTCTTCTACTAATTCCTGTACCATCCGAATTTTGTATAGGTGGTACCTGTTGCAGAAAGAAAATATGAATAAGTATATAATAAAATACTCAATTTAATGATCAAAAAATCGTTACCTTACAATATTAAGAAACTTAACACATGTTTAAATTGTTAACGTTTACAACACAATTAGTACCATCAATAAGATTAACTATTTCAATAGACGACAAAGTTTAACTAGTATTTGCTAGCTGAGAAATATTAGTTATTCTTACTTTACTGGACTCCCCAAGAATGTTTTTAGCTATTCTTTTTTGGTTTTCGATTAAATTTTCTACCTAACCCTCCGCTATCTTATTTGATTTTTAACCTCTGTGTTGTTTTATTTTGAAAAAGTCAGCACCACAATCTGCCAATAATGTAGCAGATGATCTGCGCAAGCAATGACCACTAAATAAGTGTAAATTTAATAATTTTAGAAATTCTGCAATATTTTTAGGCATTATACCGAACGTATTTTTTCCAACAGGATGCGAATAAGAGTTTTCCTGAGCGTATTTAATAAATAATCTATCATGATTTCTACAAAATCAAGCACCTCTATTGCCCCTTCTGTAATAGCAAATTCTCTCCATGTATTAGTTTTTGTAGTGTGAATCCCCATTTTATTATGTTTCTTTATCCACTAGGTTTTCTAAGCGTAGAAATGTAAACTCAGACTCTTGGCAAGTACCTGCTACCCAATACTCATTGCAACCTGAAAAAATACAAATATCTAGAGGTACTCAACTATTTTAAAGCAGAAAAGTGAGGAAGTAGATAAGCTGTATACCTTCATCAATAAAAATGACTTATCATCGGCTTCCGTTAAAAATCTTGAAATATGTTCTTTGGTAAGTTCAGAAGACTTTCTGGTTAATATCCCTTTAACTGCTTCTTCAGAAACGTCACAAGTTCAGTAAACTTCTTTATATCAATATTATCGTTTAGCGAAATTTCTATTTTTAACATCGAATACAATGAACATAACGTAGAGTTCGTCATATGCACTTTATTTTGGAAATAAGCCAACAAAACTTTTTCAGTTATAACCCTTAATATTTTTTTTCAAGCCAGTTATTGAATTTTTGATAAGCCAAATCGTACTTTAATTTTGATTTTTTAGAGTTCAGACTCGACATTGCAATTTGAGCAGCTTCCTTCACATCACTAGGTACAGTGACGGAATTAAAATCTCGTACACCTAATTTTTCCTAGTGTGATGTTGGCTTTTGCGTACCTGGATCACCTGGAAATTTACCCTACTTGACAAATTGTTATCTGTTACACATTTCAAAATTATATTATTTTACTTTTTTTAATTTTGGAAAATGAATGAACTAGAGAAGGCGAGAGTAATTACTCTATTCGAAGAAGGTATTGCTCTGGGAAGAATAGCTCAGGAAGTTGGGAAATCAAGAAGCACTATTCAAAACCTTAGAACTAAATGGGAAAATACAGGATCATTGGAGAGAAGGGCTGGAAGTGGTAGAAGAAAAATTTTAAACGAAAATCAAGATAATGATATGATAGATTTTTTGCGAAACAATCCATTTCAGACAGCTGTAGAAGCACACAACCAAACTAATTTTCCTGGGACAGTAAGAACGGCAAGAAATCGTATTAGAAAAAATTCGAAATTGAGAAGCAGTGTAGCTGCTAAAAAGCCATTTTTGACCGATATAAATAAAGAGCAAAGAATGGTGTTTGCACTGGAATACTTACCGCAAGGTATGGATTTTTGGGAAAGGGTAGTATTTACCGATCTTATTATAGCGGGCATATTAGAGTGTATAGGCCGCAAAATACACGGTACGAAGAAAGATTGTTAAGACATGTTAAATCAAGTGGAAGATTTTCTGTTAATATATGGGGGTATATGTCTTTCAGAGGGCTAGGCATATGCCACCGTATTCGAGAAAGATTTAATAGTCAAGCTTATATACACATACTCCAAAATGTTATGTTGCCATCGGTAAACAATATATTTGAACAAGAAAATTTTATGTACCAGCATGACAACTGCCCCGTCCATACAGCAAGGAGAGTTTCGGACTGGCTACTGGAAAATAACATTTCATTGTTACCTTGGCCCTCAAGAAGCCCTGATATCAATCCAATCGAAAACGTTTGGGGATATATCGTAAAGGAAATTAACAAGAACAATGATTTCCATCCACAAAACAGTGATGATTTGTGGAATAAAATTGAAGAAACCTGGAATAATTACAATGTTCACCATGCACGAATGCTGGTTGCATCAATGCCCACACGTTTAAACTTATTAATGGAAAAAAATGGTGCCGCTTTGAAATATAAAGCCGGTGTTTTTTCTTTAATATTTGAATAAAATAAACTATATATTTATTTTGGAGTCATGTATTTTATTGAATATGAATTAAGGTGAGAAAAAGGTAAAAAGCCAAGTTTACCAAAATATTCAAAATTGACATAAAATGTTAACCTAAGTGTACGAAATTTTATTTCCGTCACTGTACATCCAAACTAGATTCCGACATTTTTTGGCTTGAGAAATATAAAAACTTTCCGACACTAACTATGTAACTAAAGACGCCGCTATTAAACAACGCTTAGCAACCAAACTAAATACAGGGTTTGAAAAATTATTATATTGATTTTTTTTCATTTTCTTGTAATAATAACAGTTTTATTCGAAATAAGAAAAAAAAGCTTGAATGGAACACATTAGAAAAAGGTAATTTTGTAAAAATCGCGTTTGTTACACGAAATGAAACTTTTCCTAGCTGCTTGCATAAATAACTATTTCAGGTGCATTTTAAGAATATAAAATAAAAACTGAGGTTGCTAGTAAAAAATAAAGTTGACCACCAAAACTACTTTTTAACTAATCCCACTCACACTATGGCTTAAAAAATGCTCAAAGAAAGATACTTACTGACGTGTCCCAGGGATTCGCCAAAAAGTCATTCCATGTTAGATGTTCACACTGTATGTATGTTTTATTATATACCTAACCTAGTTTTTAACAAACACAATATTGTCCTGTCCATCGTCTGCAAAAACTCTCGATGACGTTCAGTGTCAGCACTAAATCAGTGACCGCAAAAAGGGAACGTGGAGACGCCATTGCCGCCTCCATCTAGCAGTAGAGTTGACTTACCGCAACTCTGAAAACTCTTTGTGTGCCGAAGATTTATGTTTTTAATAAAATTGAGGCCAGAACTCCAGTTTTAGCAATATGAAGGTTTAAAAATGAAAATTATGATTTTATTTGTTTTAGTATATTTTCGCTCTAGTTAGCACTAATTCCTTAAGTTACGATTTGAGCAGTGGTGGTTCGTGTTTTTTGAGTACAGTGGGGTAGGGGAGGAGGCGCAAAATAGCGATATTCAAAAAATGGTTTGGGCAAACTTTTTTGTATTTTTTATCTCAAGAGACTAAATTAATCTTTAGTACAGAGTGAGTTAACCATAGAGTAAAATTCATTATCTCATTTGTTTTAAGAATTGCAAAAAACGTTAAAAACTAAAGTTTTGGAAAATGTAAGGGTACAGGGTGTCCGGTTATAACTGTAACCCCCCATTAACTTTTTTGGTTGACGTTTGGGAAACATGAGTTCAGTATAAAAGTTTAACGTTTTAAAATATTTTTTTAGCTCCCCTAAACTTGTAGAGAGTGTTCCAAAAATCCTGGTCATGGTCCTACTGTTTTGTTTTAAATAGATTAGATTAGATTAGATTATTTGAGCGGAGCAAAATGACCTCCACCACTGCAACCTTGCCAGATTTATTGTAGTTTCTTCTATCGTTCTTTAGAGTACCTTGCCCAGGCCCATCTTCTTAACTAGACTCCAGAGTCTTGACACTGGCCACTCCATATATCTTGCCGGTTATGGCTTTGCATCACCAAGCCTAGTAAACCTAAACCTACACAGTGCTTCACAGTGGCATCACACATGTACGACTGTTTCTTCAGCCTCCCAAAACCCTAAAAGGCATCCTCCACCAGGCCTATTCTTTTAGGTGCTGTGAGCTGCAATATCCTGTTAGTGACCTACGTTTCTTTACGACTGTGGCTGAGTTTTCGAGTAAAACGGGGCCGAGCAGATCTTAATGAACTGTTTCCTGTCGTTGTCCTGGTGTTTGTAACCACCAGCTTTAAACGCTCTGCTCCCAGCCTTAATAGATGCTTTAAGGAGGCCTGCCGAGTTTCCACAGAATGGCTCGGGGCCTATCATTTCCATGGCTGAGTCCTTTTGGCTAGGTCGTCGGCCTCTTTTGTTACCTGGATGGCCTTCGTAGGCTGGTACCCAGGCTCCCGTAAGTTTGTTTCCCAAAGCCGACTTTATATATATATATATATATATATATATATATATATATATATATATATATATATATATATATATATATATATATATATATATATATATATATATATATATATATATATATATATATATATTATTTCTTATAGATTTTTTCTTGGGTATAGGTTAAAATAAATTTGGAAGAATTTCAGCACAACGTTTCGCACATTATATTGTGCTTTTTCAAGTTTTATTCTAAAATTTTCAAAAATTTTAAAAATTACAATTAAAAAGTTTTAAAACACTACCAGATTAAAATTGTTTTTTTAGACATACACATTTAAAATCTCACACTTATATACGTCATATTTAAAAAAAGATTAAAAAATTCGTAAAAATAAAACCAAAATACAGGATAAGTGTTTTAAAACTTTTAATTGTAATTTTTAAAATTTTTAAGAAAAATAAGATATATAATTATATATATATATATATATATATATATATATATATATATATATATATATATATATATAAATATATAAATAATATATATAATATATATATATATATATATATAATATATATATATATATATATATATATATATATATATATATATATAATTATATATCTTACTTTTCTTCAACCATTTTATAAATTATTTTTTATAGAGTTTTTCTGGGTATAGGTTGACAAAAAATTTTGGGAAAGGGAATTTCAGCACAACGTTTCAAACTCAAAAAAATAGTGCCAAAACAACACATCTCTCTTTACCATACGTACAAAAATTATCTGAAAACCTGCAAAAACTATTCAAAAGAAAATATAACAGTGGCTCATAAGGGGCATAATCTTCTTAAACAAAATTTCAGTTATCTAAAAAACAAATTGACAAAAATAAAAAAATAATATAATTTATGAGATCCCTTGTAAAAACTGCCAAAAAGTGTACATTGGGCAAACTAGCCAGTATCTAAAACAGACTTAATGCCCACAAATACGACAAAAAAAAAACAACTCTTACAAATCACACACAAGAACAAAACCATTCATTTGACTTTAATAACGCAAAAATTTGAAAACTGAAAGTAATCCAAAAAAAGAGAATTTCAGGAAATGATATGTATACAAAAAAAAAAAAATACAGTAAACGCAAAAACTGATACAAAAAATTTAAGCAAATTATACTACAATCTACCAGGATTTCTAGCATATTACGTAATTATTAAATTTAAATAATAATAAGAATAACATATTTAAGAAAAAATTTTAATCAACAAATATACTTAAATCTCTAAATGCTGCCACCTGTTACAAATACCATCAAATTGATACTCTACCATGAGAAAAACTTTAAAAACTCCGTAATTTTAATGCAGTGGATTAACATATATTTTGTTAATATACCATAGATGTGCTATCGTGAATTGTTACAAAGAAATAAATTCCTTTAAAATTTAAATTAAAAAAAAAAAAAAAAAAAATAAAAATTATAACGGCTGATGCCTTTTATTAAGAAATTTAAAATTTGTGTCGCTATGTTTGCAATATATGTATGTATAATCGTTTAAGTGATCGTTTAAAAATGTGTGTTTATGTTGAATTTTAACACTGACTACTTAGGAAATCTCTACTAATAAGGTAACATATTAATTTTTGTAATAAGTCACAGCTCTATTGTGTTTTTCTCTTTTTATTGCAGACGTTCTGATGAAGGCCTCATACTAGAGAGCCGAAACGTTAATTTTAAAAATTTATATTTTATGTAGAAAATTTTGTTTTATCTGCCTTTAAACCGAAGAATACTAAATAATAAAACTATATATATATATATATATATATATATATATATATATATATATATATATATATATATATATATATATATATATATATATATATATTTATACAGGGTGATTAGTGATGGGAGGAGACGTTTTTTTGGGAAAAAGGGGCGCAGAAATTTTTCGAAAATTTAATCTTACATTTTCTTAACTGTTCTATCGATCAAAAATTTTCGCAGGGGCGTTGCCCCTTCTATCAAAAAGTCTTAGAAACTTTATTTTAAATGGAAAACATATTAACAAGTTTTTTTTGCCCTTTTTTATAATACTTTTTTTAATATTGCCCTACACCTATCTTTATCGGTTTTCGAGATAAAAAAAATTTGTTTAAAAAGGTTAAAAAAATGGCCCTAATTAAATTAAAAAAATTAGTGCTTTCAATTCATTAAAAGTTGATGTTTTGGTGGTAGTTTGACAGACACGATGTTTTTAAATTTTTACACCGAGAAATCGACTCCATATCATTCAGGGCTTGCTAAAATTACTATTATTTCCGTTTTTTTAAAAAAGGGGTCAAAGGGTTTTTTTTTTTAAAAATGAAACCTCCTGTAATTACTCAATAAAATAAAAGATAAAGGAAAAACCTTTAAGATGACATATCATGTCCCTATACCTAAATCATCAAGTTTTTTTTAATAAAGTTTTTTTTTGTAAAAAATTTTTTTTTTAAAGAATTTAATTTTAAGTAACCATGGAAATATCAAGCTTTGAAGTTTGACACAAAATTTAATTAACAGGAAAAGGGGCAGAAAATAGCATAATTAAATGAAAAAAAATAACAAAAAAACAAAAAAAAAAATTTTTTTACAATAAAGGGGGGGAAAAATGTTGTCTATTACTTTCCCCAAATTTTTTTTTGAATGTGCTTTTGTACACGACTCGTGGTTGTTTTTTTTCAATTTGATGGGGATCAGATCTTAAATTTACACCGCAATTTTTGCCGTCGCAGTTCTTTTTTAGTTGGCACTGTAGTAATGTACACCCTTTTTTTTAAAAAACCCCCCAAAAAAAAAGTCAAGGGGGGGAGGGGGGTTTTGGTGGTCCCCCGGGGGCCCCCTAAGCGCCTAAACCAACGATCGTCAAACATTTGATTTGATTTGATCACATTGTCTGTGAAAAAAAATCCATAAGAATTTTCGTTTGAATAATCTTTTTGGGGCCCCTTTTTTGGGGAAAATTTTTTTTAAACACCGTTAATAACTGTTTATAAGTTATTTTTATAAAACCCACCAAACTCTAAAAATTTTTGATATTTTCATGGTTACTGAAAATTAAATTCTTTAAAAATAATTTTTCACAAAAAAGCGGTTTTTTTAAAAGAAAACTTGATGATTTAGGTATGGGGACATGATATGTCATTTTAAAAAGCGTTCTTCTTCATCTTTTATTTTATTGTAAATACGGGGGGTTTCATTTAAAAAAAAGATTTTTTCCCCCCTTTTTTAAAACTAACGGAAAAAAGAATTTAGCACGCCCTGTATGATATGGAGTTGATTTCTGGTTATTCACGTGTCTTTTAAACACCCCCAAAAAAATCAATGTTTCATGAAATGAGAGCATTAATTTACTTAATTTTAAAATTTGGGCCATGTTTGGCCAAAATTTAACACAAATTTTTTTTTTCTCGAAAACCGATAGAGGTAGGTATGGGCTATATTGAAAAAAAGTATTATAAAAAAATATAAAAACTTTGTTAATATGGGGGGGTTCCTTTAAAAAAAAAAGGTTTCTAGGACCTTTTTTATAGAAGCGGCAACGTCGCAAGTGAAAAAAATTTTTGATCGATAGAACAGGTAAGAAAAAAAGGGCAAAAATTTTTTTAAAAAAATTTTTTCGTCCCGTTTCCTAAACGTCTAACCTACCATCATGAATCACCCTTTTTTATATATATATAATATATATATATATATATATATATAAAAATATAAAATATTTTTAAATTTTTTATTTTATATATATATATATATATATATATATATATATATATATATATATATATATATATATTTAAAAATTTTTCTTTTTCGCATCGTGCCAAAATTTTTTAAACAAAAACCCGAAGGGGCGCGCTTCATTAAAAAAAGACACAAATTTCTCTTAAAAAAAAAAGTAAAACGAGAAAATTTTACCCTGACAAGATTTTCGATTAACAGGTCCACGGGCATACCAATAAATAGGGATTTCGGGATCGCCGGGAAAGACGAACATAAAGAGAATGAGGATTACCGGCGAGAGACGGGAGCGGGGAGCGGAGTGAGAGGGAAAGACCAACCCGCTCCCTATCGCAAACAAATTAATCATAAATTATGGCTATTGCCTACACTTACGTCACCCTTATAATTATAAATTTACTTTTATGGCTTGGCCGTATCAGAAATTTGTAGATATTGCCGCGGCTTTATGCAAATCAACGTTCGTTCTGGCCTGCGTTTTATATTCGAGTTCATTTGCTTGACGCGCTGTGAACGATTCTCGCTTATTTATTGCTGAATTTTAATATACAAAATGTCGGTTAATATACTTCTGTGTCAATAAATTCTCTTGAAATTCCGGTTATCTGTCGTATTATTTTAAAATAAATGGGCCAACTTTGTTCTTTACCACGTTTAATAGTTTTTGGATGTTACCTCCCGTTTTTGAGTTATTTATTTTCAAAACAATAATTTTATGATTTACTACTATACCGGGTGGCTATGACACGACAAAACCTTAGAAAAATGTATGTCGAATTAAGGAAGGCAATGTTCGAACCAGTTGCTCATGAAAGGGTCGAAATTCACTCCTGCTTTAGGAAACCACGTGCTGAATATTGAAGCAATAGCATTTCTAGCAAGAAAGAGCGTCGGCGCATAACGGGATGTAATCGGCCTTTTTACTTTTTAAAATCCCACTCAGCTAGGCTTGTTACGAATAAAAAGATGTGCTTTTCTTTTTTTTATATCTACGTAGGTGTTTTAAAAAGTGTTTTATTGAATCATGCAGATTTTTCGTGGCTTTTAAATATTTCAGCCGCCTTAAAAGATTTTTATGTTTTACCTATCTATTATTGATCTATAACACCTTAGAAACGGAATATGTTATGATAGCAAAAACCTGCTACCACCCAGGGGAATGCGGGCAATGATAATCCCCGCTTATAATCCCAATGGAAATAAATTTTTTTGCTTATCCAATTTTTTTTCTCTCACAATAAAGATCAAGTTTATACAAAAAATTTTTTTTTTTTTAAACAATACTAAAATTAAACTTTATTTCCAAAAAAAAAAATTCAATTTTGAAATGTCCCGGAAAATGTAGCTGATCCCACTATAGAATGGTCGGTGTTTTTGTGAGGACACTGGTACACTAACGCTATTTTGTATAGAAGAACAGTCCATTAAAAATTTTCAATAGTCGATACGGAATTAACCCGGAATTAACTAAATTAATATTTTGGCTATTTTTTTTTTTTGGTAAAATTTTTTTTTATTTCCTTAGCTCTGAAGATTTTTTTTCCCTTTTCCCATGTTGTTTTAGCGTTTCAAACGAAGCACCGCCCAACAAGTAAAGTTGACGATGTGCGACGCAAACAGGGCCGGTTAAGCTTCTGCATTATCCATTTTAAAAAAATTTTGCGATCAATTTGGGGACGCTTCCATGGTATTTTTTCCAATGGGTTGTATGTACATCGACCCTTTCTATAGGTAAGAAATAATCTTCGCTCCTTTATTCCAGCTGGTCTTAATGTTGTGTACTTTTTTTTTAAATTTAAAGCGCCTAAATCTTCTCCAATGATAGAAAACTTTTTGAAGTTGAAGTTTTAGTTTCTGGTACCTTTAAAACCCCAAACTGTTCCTCTATCTTCAATGTCATCAATGGTCATTTTGCCCAACTCATCTCGTCTTAAACCCCCAAAAAAAACCCCCCTTAAATATGACTTTGTGTACCAAGTAGATATCATCAGGAGCCCTCTTAATAAATTTTAATATTTGTTCTCCTTCCAAAACTTTAGCCCCTTTTGGGACGTATCCTTTCGACTTAACTTTTAAAAAAGATATGACACGATGGTATTGCGAAATGTCTATATTTTCATAGACCATCAACGTAGACCTTAGGGGGAATATTTTGGCCAAAAGAGTTCGGACTGTATTTTTGACTAAAAAAAAATAAAGTTTGTTAAACATATGTATTAAAAAAAAAATCAATAACTTACCAGTTCCTTGAAATATGCCATTAAACGTTTTCGGGGTTTTTGAAGAATTGCGTTCGCATCTTTCCAAATACCAAAAAAGCCATACTCCCGATCATACTGTTTTCCCTTTATTTAACTGGCAAAAAAATTTCGGTCGCTTTTTTGGCCTTTTCTTTATTTTGTGGAATTTCTTCCATTTTGAGCAAATCGTTAAATAAAAAATGCCAACTGATAACTGACAGAAACATCAAAGTCAAACTTAACACCAGTTTATCTATTACGTATACAGGTACAGGTGCAACTTTTTTTTATATTGCGAATAAATAAAATTATCACTAAAAACTTTTTTTGGGTAAAACATAAAGCTTTTATGCACCAGGGTTAACGGGGCTATAAGCCCATCAGGTCGAAATCTAGCCCTGGGGGCCCGAGGAACTCGGGCATTATAGTCCCAGTAACGCCCTTTTTAAAAAATAGATTTTGTTTTGCTTCGGCAATTTTTTTTAAAAAAAATTTTCCGAGATGTTTATTTTTTTTTAATTAAAAAATTTTTAATATATATTTTTTACAAAGCCTATTTACCCACGTTATGATAGGAAAAACATATATGATGTTAGTAGGTCTAACTTTATTATTTTTTTTATAATTTTTGAAAGGGTGATAGGGAGTCAAAAATTCAAAATCTATGATTTTTGCTATTTTTTGATAGTTAAAAAAAATAATTTTATTTTTATTTGATTTTTCTGAAGATTACAAGTTTTAAATAACTTTTGAATTAAAAAGATTCAAGATAACCTGGTAAAGACGTTTTTTTTTAAATCCGTCTTTACCAGTTCATATTAAATGTTTTCAATCCAATTGTTTAAAATTTTTATTCTTTAGAATTATTTTATAAATACCGAAAAATAGAAAAAAAATTAAATTTTTTGACCCCCTATCAATCTTTCAAAAATTATGAAAAAAATTATGAAGCTAGATCTAGCATAGACACATCACCTATATTTTTTTCATCTTAACGTGGGTCAATGCTTATTAAAAAGTATTTTAAATTTTTAAAGCCTAAAAAAAATGAAATTTCCCACTAAAAAATTTTGATTGCGCTTCATCCGTGCTTTGAAGACCTTTAATTAAGGCAAACAAAATTGAAATCTTTTAAAGGGCTGAGATATCCAAAAAAAAAAAATCTTCATGATTCAATGAAACAGTTTTTGGAAACACCCACGTAAATAAAAAAAAGGAGAAAGCACTCAAAGTCTTTGATTCTCAACAAGCCTACCTTTGTGAAATTTTAAAAAGTAAAAAAGCCGATTACCCTTATCCTATGCGCCAAGGCCTTTTCTCAATTGTGGAAGAAATATTTTTATTGAAATTTAATAAAAACGTTCTGTTTCCCTAATTTATTATTTTTTTATAATACATCAAAGACAGTAAGAATTTGCATTACTTGTATTTCTATTTACGTTGGCCGATAAGTTTCTCTTGTTTTTAGTTATAACTGGTTAACACTAACCAGAACTAATTCTTAGATCTAGTTCTGGTTTCTGGTTACATACCCAGTGGTGGTACCATAATTTTTCAATTTTTTAAGAGTGGGATATAGGACCAACACTATATATATATATATATATATATATATATGTATATATATATATATATATATATATATATATATATATATATATATATATATATATATATATATATATATATATATATATATATATATATATATATATATATATATATATATATATATATATATATATATATATATATATATATATATATATATATATATATATATATATATATATATATATATATATATATATATATATATATATATATATATATATATATATATATATATATATATATATATATATATATATATATATATATATATATATATATATATATATATATATATATATATATATATATATATATATATATATATATATATATATATATATATATATATATATATATATATATATATATATATATATATATATATATATATATATATATATATATATATATATATATATATATATATATATATATATATATATATATATATATATATATATATATATATATATATATATATATATATATATATATATATATATATATATATATATATATATATATATATATATATATATATATATATATATATATATATATATATATATATATATATATATATATATATATATATATATATATATATATATATATATATATATATATATATATATATATATATATATATATATATATATATATATATATATATATATATATATATATATATATATATATATATATATATATATATATATATATATATATATATATATATATATATATATATATATATATATATATATATATATATATATATATATATATATATATATATATATATATATATATATATATATATATATATATATATATATATATATATATATATATATATATATATATATATATATATATATATATATATATATATATATATATATATATATATATATATATATATATATATATATATATATATATATATATATATATATATATATATATATATATATATATATATATATATATATATATATATATATATATATATATATATATATATATATATATATATATATATATATATATATATATATATATATATATATATATATATATATATATATATATATATATATATATATATATATATATATATATATATATATATATATATATATATATATATATATATATATATATATATATATATATATATATATATATATATATATATATATATATATATATATATATATATATATATATATATATATATATATATATATATATATATATATATATATATATATATATATATATATATATATATATATATATATATATATATATATATATATATATATATATATATATATATATATATATATATATATATATATATATATATATATATATATATATATATATATATATATATATATATATATATATATATATATATATATATATATATATATATTGCAGAAATTACTACTAACCAAACCTAAATAGGAACAAAGTTTAGTTGGAGTTGCTAAACTGCAAACTGAAACAATCGACACGATGACGCCAAAAATCAGAAGATTGTTTCTTCTTTTCGTGACACAATCTACTTTTTGAGACAGACCGAATCGAAACGTGTTTTTAAGCATGGATATACACCAATATAGTCCGACAACCTTTGGTTTTTTGGTAATAAGACCTCTAAGTAAACTAACCTCAAAATTCTTTTTTTCTGAAACTGATAACCAACAAATGGGAACAAACACTGATAACGCACTTACATATTGAACAAATATACTAAAATTTGCAATGTATTATTGTCTATTTTTAGTAAAAAACACCTAAAATAAATCTAGTTCTCTTTAGGTTGTAGGTATATATGTTGTATAAGTGATTGCCTAATTTATAATTGAGTTATATCGCAAATAAAAATTGGATCTATTAAAGGTGTTTTTCACTAAAAATAAGCAATAAAATATTGTAAAGTTGTTTCATATGTAACTGCTCAATCAGTGAATATTCCCATTTGGTGGAAATCAGTAGGAGGAGTTGTTCCACTTAGAGGTTTCTTAATTGAAAAACAAGAAGTTGTCGAAAAAACCCAATTTTAGATTTGTGATCAGCGCTCCAAAAAACCCCCAAAAATAATACTTATAAGGAATCTGGTGGGTTTTTTAAAAAAAAAACGGGAAAACCGTTCCCTTGGAAAAAAACGCGGGGGGAAAAGTTTCAAAATTTAACCCCTTGGGGGGAAAAAAAAAAAAAAAAACAAAATTGATTTCGTTCATAAAGTGAACATTTATCAGTAAAGGCACTTTCGAAAACCGATATGGCAAAATAGCTCGACTCTATTAAAATGACAAAAAACACATAAATACCCAGTTTTATGGCTGATAAATTATGCATCAATCTTTAAATATACGGTTTATTTGTGACTCGAACGAAGAGCTACGGCCCCCCAAGGGAGCACCATTAGCTACGAAAAGGCTTTTTAGGTTCCAGTTAGATAGACCACAAGCCAGATAGGATTGTGGTCTATCTATTGTGATCCATCTATGTGGTCTTTGTGGAAATTTATAGGTTAAAGGAAGATCACAGCAATGGGCTATCAAAAAATGTCCGTCCCACTATTAAATGAATGGTCATTAATGTAACCTTTTAATTTGGCGCTGTAACAAATTCCTAGGAAATTTTGTAGAAAAATCAGTGTATGTCATAAATTTAAGTTGCCAACACAATCAAATTTGAAGCCTCCGAAGTCTTTTGTTTTGGTGCATTTGGTTTTTGATGCTTTCACTTTATACAGCAAACATTTTGCAACCGTAAAAAACGCAACGCGCTATCTGAAAGACAAAAAGTAAATGTCAAAATAATTTAATAGTAAAAAAATGGAAAACTTTTCGTAAAACTTACCAATAATATGTATGGTTATTTTTTACTTTTCTTGTCTCTCGCCGATTTTGATGATTTTTTGCATACAAAGGCGCTGATCACAAATTTGAAGTAACAAGACATTATTTTAAGATATCGATTATTTATTCTTCTTCTTCTTTTTCTTCTTCTCCTTCTTCTTCTTCTTTTTCCCTGGAAGCCGTCTAGACTTACTACAGGCAGCGTAGCCTCTTGAGCTTTTTTGCCTAATCTTCCATTATCCTTTATAGCAATCCTTCCATTAGCCTTGTTCCTTCTACCAGTCCTGTATAACCCCGAGACTAGTTGGTTAATATATTCCTGTGGGTTCATTTTTGGTTGCCCAAATAATGCCTGTATTTTGTGATTTAAGGCTTCATATTTGCACAGGATATGGTAGTCTGTTTCTTTTCCTCCCTCGCAGATTCTGCAACTTGGGTCCCCATTTTATGAGCCTATCTTGTGTAGGTGTCCTCTTAGGTTATTGTGCCCTGTTAGTAGCTCTACTATTATGTGAAGTCTTTTTCTACTTTGTCTCAGTAATTCTTCCTTCGTTTTTCTGCATGGGATGTATTTCCGTTTGAAATACAGAACTGTGTATTCCTAGTGAAAGGGAAAATTGTGAATTTCTTATTTCACTGTACACACCTGCTCCAGTTCTCTGCTGGGTTTTGGAACCATTTGTATACCATATGATGTCTCCAACCGTGCCGGGGAGATCAGGTTGCTGCCACTCGCTTCGATCTGGAATTTTAACTTCTTAAAAGTTTTTGTTAAATTAGTATTGGGGATTTATCTGGTCTGTTCTCACGTCCAAGATGTTGTCGCCAACCTAATTTTTATGTCGTAGACATTAGTTGGTTTTTGTTGCAGTCGGAAGTAGCCCAATCTTGCCTCTCCCATCACTATGAGGTTAAGTGGTTGAAGGTCGAAGAGGCACTCCATGGCTGCTGTTGAGGTTGTTTTGATTGCCCCTGTTATAACTAAGCAAACAAGTCTCTGTACCTTGGCCCGTTCTGTAACAGCAGTTCTTTGTCAAATCGATCATTCAACATGATAATTATCATACAATATTTGAAATTTATTAAAATTATTGTATTTTTTTTTACTTTTTCAGCTCCTTGATGATTTTTTCTGTATACAGGGGCGTTGATCATAAATCTAAAGTAAGTTTTTTTATATATTCAAGATACCGATTTTCAAACATTAAAATTAGTTTAACCTCATTTGCACTATTTTATTACAAAATTAGTGATATTTACACTAAACTATCATAGAGTATTTAAAATTTATCGAAAATAGTAGTGTAAAATATCATTATATTAAATAATTTTAAATATTCTACAGGGTCCTGCAGCTCACCTCCCGTCTTAAGTAGCTTATTTATTATTCATTGTAAAATTTTCATATTTTGCAGACGTTACCTTTAACCCACGGTGCATTTTAGAAAAATTATTTTGGTTATACTGGATGTCACAAAAAAGTGTGACATCACGATGGTAATTTTTTTTGATTAAATGCTCTGTATTTTTGTATATTTAGGTACCTCTTGTGGTCATCTATCTTCCTCTAAAATTTAGTCAACATCGGTTGAGTGATTTTAGAGAAAAAATATATAATATGTTTTGCAACACTAAATTTAAAAATGAATAAAAATACCAATAGTGCTTCGTTAATAGAATTAAACAAGGAACTTATTAAAACTTTTCAAATTTTACAGGACCCTGTATAATAGTTTCATTTAAAAATTAGCTTAGTTTAAATTTAAAATTTGATGATAATGGATATCTGGAAAATGAATCATTGCCGAAAAAAAACTAACTTTAAATTCGTCATCAACGCCTTTAAGTTAAAAGTTTGTAAAAAACTTTTTATATATATATATATATATATATATATATATATATATATATATATATATATATATATATATATATATATATATATATATATATATATATATATATATAATTTGCTAATGTGGATATATTTATATGTAGGTAGGTATATATATATTTATTTTTTTTTTTTTTTTCTGTCCACGTGATTCTGAAGTTATGGCTTGAGCTAAAATCACGAAATTTGGGACAGTGGTAGTCTTTAGCAGTGACTAGAACCTAACGAAGCCCGTTTTTTGAATTTCGCCCCCGGGACAAGAATAGGAGCAAAAAAGTGTTTTTTTACCGTTAGCCGTACGGAAGGCGTCTTACGGAGACAGAGGCTACTTAATATTGTCTCTCGCCTGGCGGAGACAGGCTTTTCATCTGGTTTCTTATAAATATGAGTTAAAAAAAGGGGATCATGAGTGTTACAGCTAGTCTTTGCCAGTAATTTGAAGGGTCTGACTTGGTTTTACATTTTATTAAAGTAAAATTAAAATATACCTGGTGATTCAATAAATATGTCTAAAAAACAACGGGTCTTTAATTTAAAACATTTTACCAGTGGACTGACTGTAGCTCGCTAATCTGTAAATATACGGTTTATTTGTAACTCGAAGTTGATCAGTCGATTAAAGAGAGTCCCATAAGAGTGGAGGATCGCTTCAACCACGCAATGCCGTAATAAATGCGTCTTATAAATTACAAGTCGATAAATAAGTAACTTTATATTCTGCGCACAATCAACTATGCCACTTTACATCCCGGCTAAACAATAAAATCACTAAAATATGATTGAGAAATGAGTTTTTATCTCGGAGAGAAACACGGTTCGTCCGTCATAAATATGGGGCCCAACATGTGCAGTGCCACCATAGGCTGATAGGTTTATTAGGCGGGACTCGTGTATAATATTCGCAACTTTAATTAATATTATCGGGAAATATTTAATAACATCGGACATTAACGCAGTTCATTTTATTGCGGTTGGTTGCCGCAAATCAGACTTACAAGA
>JAHBCN010004986.1:59301-118475 GCA_019359885.1 Listronotus oregonensis | reverse complement strand
ATTATCAATTACAACCTTAGTCTTATCGGCATTGATTCTTAATTTCTGTATAATCGGGGGTAATTGTGATCCAAGCATCTGTGATTTTTTTTTAAATTCATCTCTATTTGATATTGGGACGCAGTTTACTTTATTTTTAAAATTTAACCCTAAATTTTTAATTACATTCAAATCTGGTGATTGAGCTGGTGTTCATTTGGGCAGTTATAAAGCAACCAAAACCGAACCCTATATGACGTATGTTTGGGATCGTTATAGGAGTTGAGTCACTTAGATAATCTATAAAATTCAAAAATTTTTTCCCTTTTTTATAGTAACGAAAAATTATAAATAATTACCGAGATCTTCAACATGAACAAAAAAAGAGTTTTTTAGCCTATTTTTTACACCTAAAACTTTGACTAAAATTATTAAAATGGAACGTATAATTGCTCAAAATTTTTGTCCTGGCATAAACTGGTGCAAATATGTGTCCATAAATAATAAGCCTTGATGACGTATTACAATTTTATAAGATCTAGATCGGGAAAATTCGGTGGTCCTCTTTTGTAATTAAAAAAAAATATGCTGCGCTACTGACTAAATTACAGGTAATTTTTCGCAAATAGAACCCACTGGTCACTGGGTCACCATATTTAAAAGGTTTTAGCGTGCGGTACGATCGTGGAATATATTTAAATTTGAAATGTCGCCAATACAGAATAAATTGTTATTGGAATGTTAAACATTAATCGACAATTTATCTCATCTGTCGTTTTGTATTCAGATATTATGCAGGCGATTCATAATTTAAAATGGAAATGGGTATCGGGGTTTTTGGAGCGGCCTGGGAATTGATTTTTTGACTCATAATTCATAATACACAAAAACAAAGAGTGATCACAAGAAAAAATGCTTTTTAGCCTGTTTTCTTGAGAGAAAAATTGTATCGAGACCCTATATTGATAACAAACTAACAATAATTCTTGGAAACAAACAGTTAGATTATCAATTCCTGCGAAGTTTCGCTAGCAGAATTAATTTTTTACCAGCAGGAAATTACTTCGTCATCCTCATTTTCCTAATCGATTGTTAAGTACTTTATTAAGCCTTTTAACAAAAACTCTTGCAACAACAGCGTGATTTACCACTACAACAAAAACCTTAAAGATCATTTAATCTGAAAATTGGCAAAAACTGGCTCACATCTCTGAAAAAGACCTTCTTTACTCATCCAACGTAAATTGATTTAAAAAAAACTTGGTTTCGTTGTAAGTCTAACGCCGTTATTAAGGGAAATGAAGAATGGATCACTTTCACGGTTAATACATTTTTTTTTTTCGCTTTGAAATCTTCTTTAGTTTAAAAAAACTTTTTCTTGTGGACTAAGTTAATTCTGTTGTTCCTAAAAATAATTACGAAATTTTTTTAACAGGTTTCCTTATGCCCATTCTCGAACCATTTATAACTTGGTGCCGAGTCATCAGAATTTGGAAAACTTGACGCCTATGCGAAAGACTACAAATTAAAAGCGGTAAAACCAGGGACATTATTTTATTCCATTTTTTTCTTGACATTTTTTTATATTCTGTTCTTTTCGTTGATAATGTTACTCATTTGGAATGCCTTAATTGCTGATCAAAGACGTGCAATGAAGTAATGTGTGGTAAAGCGAACTTTACTGTGGGAAAACAATTAAATTACTCGAGACAAACTGGTGTTTTATTGTGTAAATACATAAAATATAAAAGTAGTAAACAATAATCAATTAGTTACATTTAGTAGACGGATTAGGCTTACAACGGTAGGTAATTTGTATAATTTATAGTAATTGTAATAATTATACATACTAGGACTATGTTAGTACTTTAATACAAAAATTGTTTATTATAAATTAAAGAGCAATAACTTGTCTTAATATTGTCAAAAAGTGTCACTGGGAATCCTAGATAATTAATTAGCCCTTAAACTACAAAATTTACCTGGGTAGATATCTATTTTAATAAGAAAATAATAATAAGTAAAATCGTAACTATACTTTTAAATATCTTTTATATCTGCTAAATTTCTTTTTTTTTTCATGTTTTCCAGGAAAAAACAGAAATGGATTCTTAAAGACCAATATTTTATGGATATTTATTGGATTTTTCCATTGATCGGATTCTCAATTTATTTCAATTTTCAAAGTCCCAAATACAGCAAAGCATCATGATGGTATATTTTTTCTTAAAACCTCATCTGTCCTCTTTAATATCCCGTTGGAAATTTGAGAATCGGTTGTTTAGAAAAATACTTATAAATTTGTGTTTATTAAATGACGGTTTGACTGTTTATCAGTACTTATAACTATTCAAATTAATTTTTAAGCAACTAAATGTTGATAAAATTGAATTTGCTCTTCACCATTCTTTTGAGCATTAAAAAATGAAAAAACTTCGAGTACTCATAAGTCAGATTACTGCTTTTAGAACAAATTTAAGACCAAAAATCCCGTGAGGTAAATATTTACCCCGGTGCAAGTAAAAAAATGGGTTTGTAGTTCTAGGGTTAAGTAATATATCTTTAACTTTTACCAGTTAAGTTAAGTAAAATTGAAATCGTATTTTTTCCTACCAAAGCTACCACTTTTAGATACTCGGTTTTAGACCGGACTTGTCCGGTAAACTTACTTTATCGGACTCAATACTGTAAAATTAATAATAAATCAAAAGCTGACAACAACTATATTTTCATTTAACTTCTACTTTTTACTTACTAGGTCATAAAGATAAGTCATTATCACTTCTTTGTTTACGAAATATACTTTATTTGTATATTTCGATTAAGAAAGGACAAAAATTCTTTCTCATACCGTTCTGCCAACTCTTTTGGTACTAGCTGCCCTGTAGCCTCATTCGATATTTACTAAATTTTATTAATCCGATTTCCACCATCTTCCTCCATTTCGTTAATTTTACCCAAAGTGATTGTAAAATAACACTAATTCTTTACTGACTTTACTTTTCACCTGGACATAATTAAAAACAGGATAGTTGTGTTTCCTGGATATATCAACGCAACATGGCCGCCGACAGGGGGGTCAGGAAGGGTCCGTCGACCCCCCGTAGGTTTTTAAAAAATATTTATAATAAAACAGTTCACATCTTAATCCTTAAATTTTTCAATATACCTAGGAATTTAAATGAGTATGATTATTATTTAGAATAAAAGTTCTGGTATATGTGTTTTTAATTCAATTAATTCTAGACTTAATTGACTTAAACAAACTAGTAAACAAAAATCTTAATATCCGTTCACAAATTTTCTCAAAAAATTAAATGCATTGGTATGATTTTTTCTTTATAAAAAAGTAGCTAAATGATGCCTTAACAAGCTTCATATACATATCTTTTTCCTAACCTAAATTTAGGCCAAAGAAAATATTATACGTCAATATCTCAAAAATTATAAAAGCTACAAGAAATTTTATAGGACATAAATTATGTATTTTTACAAAACCTTTATTTTAGGTTATTTAACCTTCTCGTCTAAATGCAATACGTTACGAGTTATAATCAAAAAATCTTCAGTCAATTTTCAGGATATTTTCAGGGTGTACCCCTAGAACTCGATTTTTTGATTATAACTCGTAATGTACTGCATTTAGATAAAAATATTATATAACTTTAATTAAAGGTTTTGTAAAAATACATATTTTATGTTTCATAAAATTTTTTGTAGCTTTTATAGTTTTTGAGATATGACGTATACAATTTTTTTTGGTTCAAATTTTAGGTTAGGAACAAGATAACGAGATGCGGTTTTTGCGAGCCTATTGAGACATCATTAAGCTACTTTTTCATTAAGAAAAAAACCTACCAGTGCATTTTATTTTTTTGAGAAAATTAACCATTTCTGTCGGAATGTCGAAAAAAAACCCTCTAGCAGCGAAAAGTGAAACTAACAAAACTTTAAATAATATAACATTAATAGCCCAAGAATAGCTCTTTTCAACTAGCCCAAGTTTGTTAAAATCGACTGAGCCGTTTTAAAGATACAGGGTGTTTCTTACGGAAACCTTTGAATACCCCCCACCACTTTATTTTTAGAGTGACAGCAAAAATTGTCAAACAAAAAAGGTTCAAATTACCCTCTACTTTAAAGATCGGGTATTTTTTGTTAGGTTAATACAGCAAAATTTACAGAAACATTACTTTTTTAGATTTAAGATTGCAGTAGGCACCCTAGCGATCCTTTCGGAAATTTGAAAATATTTTCCAGATTTTTCTTTTAACCGTTGTAGTAATAACTTTTTTTCTGCAAGCCTTTACGATGGATAGGTTTCCAGATACAGTACCTTGCATTCTTAGTTGGCCACTTTGTACTTTATTCCTCTGAAAATCTTTACAGTATTCGTTTCGAAATATCAGGCTCGGCTCCTCCGTCGCCTCGTCCGTAAACATCTCACTCATACTGTAAAAGTTCATTTTCCGGACTTACAACGTAAATATCTTTTTTGAAAATAGCAGATACTTCCGAACATCATAAAACAATTTTTCAAATCAATCATCATGCCAATATGTCGCAAAATGAAAAATAGCAACCAAACACTTAAACCAGTTGCTTCCCGGCATTCAAGATTTTACCCAACAATTTAAACGATTTTCTTGAAATTTATGGGCATAAGTTCAATGAAAATTGCCAAACGGGCGTTAGAGATACGATCTTGACAGCTTTTTATTTTTTCATTCCGTCGGTTAACGGTTTCGAGTCGTTACTTTGGCTTACAGACATTACGTCACAACATACTGCATAGCTTAAGGATGAAGGATCGCTTTGGGGTCAAACTTGTTGGTAGGGTTAGAAAAAATTTGATTTTTTTTGTATAAAATCAGAAATAGGCAAGTTTCAATATATTCAAATAAATAACTCATACTAATAGTTTTTAAAAATTTTTAATACATTCTTTTAAAATATATATATATATATATATATATATATATATATATATAATATATATATATATATAATATTATTATTATATATTTATATATATATTATGAAGTTTCAATATATTAAAATAAATAACCTATAATTTAAAAATTTTAAATTAATTTTTATTAAAATATTTTTTATTTTATATATATATATATATATATATATATATATATATATATATATATATATATATATATATATATATATATATATATATATATATATATATATATATATAAGGGAAAGGGGAAAACCCAAATTGGTTTATTGTCACGTAAAAAATTAAAATTTAAAAACCCTAAGTTCTTTAAAATTCTATTTGTTTTAAAAATCGTAATTAAACCAAAAATTTTTAAATAATATGTTTTATTATAGGTTTTCAATGTTAAAAATACGATTAACCCTCTACGATATTCCACTTCGTCTGCGAAGAGCTCTTGTTGCTTTTTTAAGTAATTCATTTCTAATGCGTCGAATTAGGGCCTTTTGAGTGTCGACTTTTACTTTGTACACCTCACTTTTAAAAGGCCCCCAAAAATAGCCATGGTGTAGTCTGGAGATCTTAAACCAACTTTGGAAACCATAGCCCGGGAAATTTTCGTCCAAATATTGCTTGACCTGGGAAAGGAAAATGTGCGGGAGCTCCATTGTGCTGATAATACATTTGCTTCTGATGTTTAGAGTTACTTCCTCTAATAATCCTTTTGGTACTTAAATTTTTCCTGCCACAAATATATTAAAAATTATTTATTTTATATAATTAATTATTATAATATATATAATTATAAAATTATTTAAAAATATTATATTTTTATTATAATTATTATATTTACAAAATACAAAAAGGGTGTCCCGAACCCCCAAATGGGGCCAGAGCAAAAAAAAACCGATTTTTCCTTGAGGCGAAATTAGCAATTAAAACCGTAAACCTTGCCTTTTAAATCAAAAGTTGAAATAATAATCCCAAATACAGGATTGTTAAACTTTTTTTTTAAATTTTGGGTTTTCGTTTTTCCTAATAATTTTTTAACTTCGTCCATACTTTTGAAAAAGTTGTTTCTGTTGCTAAGTAAGGGTAACGCATACGGCTATCTCACTTGTTTAAGATCTTTTTTTTTTGGTTAGTATATTGCCTGTTTTTTAAAAAAGTTACCAATTTCCGCTGTCAAAAATGTTTTCCTTATTTAGATCTTTAAGAGCAAGTGTTTTCGAGAAAAACGCACTTAAAGGACCACGCAATTTTCCCATGAAAAATGAGTTTCGGCCAATTTTTTCAAACTTTGCAAAGTAATAGTTTTGAACACGCTTATAAAAAGTCTCCACGGGCACAAAACCGAAAAACCCGTCTAACTCCCTTAAAATTAGCCTGAAAGGTCACTGAGGTTAAGGTTTTAATATAATAAAACATTTACAACAAGTAGTTTGTAAAAAACTGACTTTTACGGATATTTAGCAAATTAAAGGAATTCCTTCTTAGGTTAAAGAAGAAAAACGCCATCAATAAATATCGATTTATTTAAAAGACTGTTTGGTATTTATATCTTTACAGATCTCCCTTTATTTTTATCGGAATGCCGTTTTTCTTATCTCTATTGAAATTTTTTGCATGTTTTTAAAATAAACCCAACCACTGGTCTATAGAAATTCCTACTAAAAATCCACTTAATGACGCATCTTTATGAATACTAAACAAAGTACATCCTTTAATTTTTATACAATTGGGTTCTCTGTATCCCAGTAAAAATGCCTTCGCGTACATGGGTACTGCGTACTGCCGAGTAAAATAATATAACGGATGTCGATTCTTAAATTTTAAATTTCGTATGCAGTCATATTACTACTTAATGTATAGGGTGTCCCAAATTCGATTCTTATCCTTGGAATTTCGGAAACTTGAAGAGATACGAGGTTGATTAAATGGAGGCAAAGTTGTGCAATTTGATGCTGATTAAAATGCCACCTTAAAAGTTTAAAAATTTAGAATACTTCCAAAGACTTTTGGAAAAAACCCTAATATTTGCGATTTCATTTATTTTAATTTTCTCTCTATTGAATAGATATAACTATAGTATATTTCATTACCAGTACCGAAATGACGATTTTTCCGTGCGCGCGTGACAAGTCATGCAAGAACGGAAAAATCCATTTCTGGACGTGTAATGAACGATATTTTTTATTATACTTAGGTACCTGAAAACAACATAAACAAAAAACATAGCAAACAATGATTGAAGAAAATTGCGATTATTTATTTTTATTTTTAAAACAGTAAAACAAATTAACAAAAAAAATTACAAGCTAATTAAATCTAAAAAAATTAATTTTGGACGGAACCGTTATGATTAATGGTAATATTTATTGTACAATTCGTATTATTGTTGAAGCTCAATCCCTTTTGTATTTCTTTTTGTTGAACTAAAGATGTTGAAGGGTAGTGTTAGTGTATGTTTTGGTTCTCTTGATTGACTGTTACAGATTTTGTAGTTTCCAAGTTACAAGGCCTAAACAACTTTTGGGATACTTCAATTTTTCTTTGTATGGACTTCTCTATATATCTTCTGCTACATTAGAAAAAAGCCATCCTCTGTGTCTTTTCAAAGTGAGCAAATCACCGCCGAATTTGCAATTTTCATTGGTAATAGTAAAACTTCTTGACCTGTAAGTTTTCCATCTCGTAAGAACACGAAAAGGAAACGCCCATTATCTTCCACATCGTCTAAACTCAAACGTATTAAATTATCTCTGCGGCATGCGCCGAAGATGCCAAACACTAAAATTACTTTGCTAGTAGATATTGTCCATCTGAAGCTTCACATAAAAATTTGGTTACTTGTTCTGATGTAAGAACCTTGGATTTCTTTGGTACATATCCTACAGCTTGTCGTTTCAAAAAAGCGATAGTTTTTGGATATTGGTTGTGAGTATTTTCTTTTATTGCCCAACAACTCCTTAATCTGGAGAATCGACTCCATAAGGTGGATGACTTCATAGATTTGGCTTTTTCAGAAAAATAAACTAAGAGAATATCGTCACTCACAATTTTGATTCTTTTCTGAGTCCGCCAATCGGTAAAAATGTAATATTCATGTTCATATCTCAACATGGATTTCACTGGTAATAAATCTGCACTCACTTCTGCGCTTGTTGTAATATAATATCGGGAATATCCGATTTTCCAAATCTAATTATTTTTTAAAATGGCATAAATTTCACTGACAGAAAATAAAATATGTCATTAATAAATAAATCGTTGTTATGAACAGTTTCCATGGATGGATTTTGTATAAGCGCACGGAAAAGGATCGAAAAATTCCGTGCGCTGTTCTGAAACTGTCATATTTAATGTATTTTATTCCCAGTTGAAAATGTAGTATTTTCAGGTAAGTATAATAAAAAATAAATTTTACAATCCCATTGCCACTTTTTCTGTTCTACAAGATAGTATTATTAGTTTTACACACCGACGTTTCGTCTTTGAGCTGCCATCATTAAATTTGTTTTTTTAAATACATCATTTGATTTGGGATCTTAAAAGCTCTTAAAAGCTGTAATAAAAAATCCAGGACCGTATTTAAAAAACAAAGTTGATGTTGGTAAGTTGTGGTTAGTGACGAAAAGTCAGTGTGTAAATCTAATTACACTGTCTTGTAAAACAGAAAAAGTAGCAATAAGAATGTGAAATTTATTTTGTTATATCTATTCAAATAGAATCATAAAAAGATAAAAATGAAATCGCAAATATTTGTTTTTTTCTAAAAGTCTTCAAAAGTATTCGCAATTTTTAAACTTTTAAGGTGGCATTTTAATAAGCATCAAATTGTGCAACTTTGCCTCTATGTAATAAACCTTGTATCTCTTCAGATTTCCGATACCCCAATGATGAAGGCTCGAATTTGGGATGGTAAGTTCTCGAATTCGATTTTCAAAGCAACTGCAACGGTAAAAAAAATCGGGACTAACTTGATTTGCCTTGAAGTAAACTGTACCCTTTTAATATTACCCCACATTTAATATGTCTATCCATTGAGCTGTTAGTTTAACGATTTGGCATAAGCGTGGCATCATAAACGCACATTCTAAGGTCTGCCTAGCGATGAATGAAACCTGTGTACTCAAAACAATAAAATCCACCAAAACCCGGGAAAATGGTTACTACAGATAATATTTTGTCGTAAAGCGTGGCTGCCAAGTATCTTTCTGTTTAATTTACTTGATAGTATATTATGATTAAATTTTACTTAATTTATTCCTAAAATTACATCAAAAGAAGCTCTACTATTTTATTTTAAACTGTGAATAAGATTTGTTATATTTATTACTCTAAAGTATAACACAGAAAAGTAATGATGTCAAAACACTATTTTCTTTTTGAACAGCTACTAATAAAGGCGTGACAACGTGACAACAGCGGATTTTTCGTAGAAGCGTACTTCCGCCACCTTCAGCTTCGCTCATGGATTCTAGAGAAGTAAAGGATGAGCCTCTTTTGCGGCTGTTTTGCTCAAAAAGTAACCCTCACTAGGAGGCGCTGATGTAGCTTGTAGGGAACCAATGAGAACCAATGACTTTGACCGCAATATATAAAGTAAAGTTAAAAAACGGCCCTCTGGAACACAACGGCATTTGCAACTAGAGGGCCATTTTTATAACAGAGTCGGTGATCCTTAACCTCTCTAGAATCCATGGCTTCGCTCGACAGATGACACATTTAATATGGCATTTTAGTGTAAATGTTTTTTGTTGTTTGGTTAATTTTTGTGACAATTGTATAAATTTCAGTACTTTTAATAAATTAAAATGGTAAGGCAGTGCCAAGTGTGTAAAGTGACGGATAGGATTATCATTTCACAAGTAAGTACAAACTATGCTTGTACCATTCTATAGCTAATAATAAACAAACACATGTTGGCTGCAGCTCTTGATTGCGTTTATGAATGAAATGCTTCCTCTATCTATGATGTTAGCTCATTGTGTCTATCTTTAATAGTTTCTGAAATATGAGCAGCCTTCTTGATCAACCAATCGCGTTTCTAATAATTAGGAAACTAAGTTACCAATGGCGGACACTCAGTTTGGACAATCCTGTATATTGTAAATCTAAACCACATTTCTGTGGGTATAAATCTGAATTGCTTTTTAAAATAATCTAGTACAAATGTTTCCTTGATAGGAGAATGATAAAGTTCGTTGCATAAATTCAACAGGCGTTTTACTGACAAACGCGACTTTCCGTGTCGATGAAACACTTTTGATGGGAATAAAATTTAAATAAAGCAATTGGTTTGGCATACACCGTCGTGATCTTCAACATGTAGAATACAAATGTATCACACTTAACATAACTGTAAATTTTGTCGGATACAAAAATTGTATAAGCATGAAATATGCTGGGTTTTTTTGTTATTCTCGTGTTACTATAGTTCTAGAAAAATAATATAATATATATGATCACCCAAGGAAGATTCTATTAGAAAAAAAAAGATATTTTTTAGGGAGAAAAGCCATAAATATGACCCTATTTATACAATTTTATTTGTGATTTATCAGTATAATTAAATATTTATATATTTTTTCTCTCAAAATGTAGTAGTCCAGTAAATGATGGGACAAAGCTGTTAATAAATCTGTACAGTTTTTTGTTGTGGCGCAATTTTGAGGTCTTCGGAAATGCTTTCGAGCAAACAAAAAGTTTATCAACATTAACAGGTGGGAAAGGGCTGAAAATGGGCCCTCAAGGCCCGAACAATGGGTTTCCCGCTAATATCTGTCAAAATATACGAATTGGATAATTTTTGTGTAGACAAAAATAAAGATTGTCTTGTTATCTACAAAAATGGTTCTAACATTTTTTTTGAAAAATCGATAGTTTTCGAGATAACGGGACTCAAAAGTCCCCTTATTTTAGCTGCGGCTCTACCGTTAGAATGCCGCTATCTTCATGGATTCATTTATAAGCGGGCGGACGAATTGTTCCATTACCCGGGCAATACTGTACATTTTTTAATCATTCAAAGTTCATCGAAATGGGAAAATCCGTACCTATTATTGCATATGAGTTTGGGTCCATTATGGCTTTTCTAGAATTTTAAAAAAAGCGGTCAAAGTTGTTTTTTCCACAATATATTGAGAGTATCTCATTAATCCATTGATATTTTAAAGAAAAAATGGTTTGTTATTAATATTTCTTTTTTATAATGAGACCTTAGCAAGTTTTAATGATCCCAGAAAATTTCAAGAAATTTTAATAAACAATTAATTTGCCCATCTGCATTTTTTATCCGTTTCCGGAGTTCTACCACAACTATCCAGTGTGGAATGTTATGAATTTTTCGATGGCCGTTTTTGCGAAAAATATTGGTGTTGCGTAAAAAATGGTAAGGACCATTTTTATAGATTTCAAAGTGATCTTCATTTTTTGTCTAAACAAAAATTTCCTAAGTCGCCTATTTTGGCAGATATTCGCCGGAAACTCATTTTTGGGACTTTGGGGGGCCATTTTCAGCGGGTTTCCACATGGGAATCGCTCGAAAGCATCCGCGAAGACCTAAGAATGGCGCCACAAATAAAAACTGTACAGATTTATTTACAGCTTTGGGTACTTTCAGGTCTTCAGTTACTGGACTATAGTATAAAGACAAGATTTTATATATCTGTACCATTATCTCTACCTAACGCGTCAACAAAAAATAGGAAAAGCTTAACTTTTTTATCAAGCATAAATCAGTTCTTCTAACTGTTTCCTTGAAACCCTCATCCGAAAGAGCCTCAGGAATTAAGTACTATGTGGCAGGAAGTGAGCCTTGCAGCAAAAACTCGGTCATAAATAACCGATACATTAAAGGCGTTCAAAAGACAATCGTGGGAGTTGTGAGCATTTTCGTGTATTATCAGTAGGGGATATTGGGGTAAAAAGTGTCAAAATGGTACACTCTTTACCTAAGGTTAAATTTATCTTTTATATATATATATATATATATATATATATATATATATATATATATATATATATATATATATATATATATATATATATATATATATATATATATATATATATATATTGTGGTCCATTAGGTATGCAACAAATGGAAACTTTTATTTGCAATTTGTCAGAAAATTTTATTCTTCATAAAAGTTGGTGCATGGTCTCAAACTGTATTAGCAGTAGTTACTTTTATTAAAAGTTGAAAGGTATACAGGGTAGGTCAAAAAAATTGAAAACTGCTTAAGAGTAAAGTACCCTTATTTTAAAAAATATAACAAAATATTATAGGGAAAAGTTGTTTAGAATTTAAAGTTATACCCAAATACCTTGCTTAAAAATATATTTAGGGAGTTTTAAAGTTCTATTAAATATCCTTGCAACAAACTTGAAGTTGGCGAATGGCAAAAAAAATATAAATTCAGTTTAATATTACAAATATGTTTTAATTTAAGAACAGTAATTTAAAAGTAAGTTAGTTTTGGGTTCTTTAAACAAATATAAAATTAGAACAATATAAACATGCATTATACAGGGGAAATTCAAAAATTTCAAAAAAATACTAAAAATTTGAATAGAGGGCCATGACTTGGTATTTGGGTATAGCTTTAAATTCTAAACAACTTTTCCTATAACATTTTGTTATATTTTTTAAAATAAAGGTCTTTACTCTTAAACAGTTATCAATTTTTTTGACCTACCCTGTATACCTTTCAACTTTTAATAAAGTAACTACTGCTAATACAGTTTGAGACCATGCACCAACTTTTATGGAAACTAAAATTTTCTGACAAATTTCAAATAAAAAAGTTTGCTATTTGTTGCAAACTTAATGGACCACACTGTATATATATATATATATATATATATATATATATATATATATATATATATATATATATATATATATATATATATATATATATATATATATATATATATATATATATATAATATATAAACAGGGTGATTCACGTTGAGTGTCCTATTAAAAGAGTTCTGGGAAACCAACGGCAACTTTGTAAATTTAAATGGAACACCCTGTTTTTTATTGCATATTCAGTTTCTACACAAAATTCTAAGTAAGTTTTATTAACATATTTCTATACCTATATCTTACTGTTTTTAAGAAAACAATTATTTACTATTTTTTAAAGGGAAATGACCATGTTAAAAAGGTTTAAATTTTTGCTAACCGCTGGATACCAATTTTTTATGGGTTAGACAACATGTATTTAAAAGATCTACATCTATTTAGCAATATTCTTTCAGGGTTTCAAAAAAATGCATTTTTACCGATAATAAATATATTAAACTCATTTTTTTATATACAACATAGTGTATTTTATCCATTTAAATAGACCAATAATTTACCTACAAAATGTCCATACATGTTTCTATACCCATCTGGCACCGTTTTTTAAATACAAACGAATTTTAATTTTTCCCTATTTTTTTAAATACTATCTACAGTAAACCACCGCCCGCCGTAATTTACAATTTACCTAGGTAGGCTATGAAAGTTTGTATGTTAAATTGCCCTGACAACTATTTGACATATACGGTAAAAATAATTTATTTTGTTTGATTAATAAAGAATAAATGCTTAAAAAATTAAAATTTGCTTATATTTAAAAAACAATGGCAGATGGGTATAAAATATGTATGGACATTTTGTGGTAAATTATTGTCTATTTAAAAATGGAATAAAAACAGTATTTGTAGTTAAAAATGAGTTTAAATCATTATTTAATATCGGTAAAAATGCAAATTTTGGGACACCCTGTGGATATATTGCTATAATAGCATGAGATCTTTTAAATACATGCATTTCTAACCAAAAAAATTTAGTATCAACTCAGTTGTGCATTAATATTAAACCTTTAAGCATGATGATTTTCCTTAAAAAAATAGTGATAATTATTTTTAAAAACGTGATAGTTAGATCTGGCAAAATATTTTTAAAATAGTTGTTACCGTATGCCGTATCAAATTTCAAAAAGTTATTTTTTGGTTCCAGAACTTTTAATAGGACACTCAACGTGAATCACCCTGTATATACAATATATATATATATATATATATATATATATATATATATATATATATATATATATATATATATATATATATATATATATATTGGTGGGAGACATTTTCTTGTTAAATTCCTTTGTTTATTTATTTTCAAAACCTTTCCCTTGATAATCAAAACTCTTTAGTTTTTCTTTCTAGTTTCTTGAAATTTTGAACCAAGGCTAAAACTATCTGTAAAGTTAAAATATGGGCGGCATCCTTCCTTTTAATGAATGTGTTCATAAAATTTTTAGTAACAGAACATAAGTATGTGTTACGGATTTTAGTCTTAATGTCTAAGTATGGGGTTTACATGATTATAAATGAACTCACTTTAAAGTTTCAATATATTTGTTAGTCTTTGTTCTATGCAAGAAACTCTCCTAGCAATAACAAATCAACTCCCAGAAAATTGGAGCTATTTTTCCTAGTAAATCCTTCTTGCATGGTGTAATACTCTGGATATTAGTTTTGGCAACTCAAAACTCGGCAACTAATTGTTAAAATCACAAAATAGTTAATAAGAAAAACAGATAAACAGCGAATGAATTGTTAAGATGCACACGACACAAAATGACGTTTACATAGATGTGACGTAATTTGCTCTGATTACTGTTCAACTTTTTATGGCGAATTTATAGTATTTTGCAGTTTTATTTTATAAAAAATAAATACCAATATTTATTATAGGCGCATGTAAACTAAGGACCAAAATTTAGATTTTATATTTGGTACCTAAACAAGCATAGGTAAAATGATGATTTACCGTTTTCCAAACCACCGGTAAACTGACGACCAAAATTCAAATGCCTTGGCAGAATTGTTTTTAGTGATTTATCACGTCTGAAATATAATTAAGGAAAATAAAAAGCCGCTTTAACTAACCAGAAATACCCATGACCGACCAGAACTAAGCTCTTTTGAATTTGGGAAAATAAAAAGCCGCTTTAACTAGCCAAAACTAACCATGACCGGCCGGAACTAGAAGCTTTTGAAATTGGAAAAATAAAAAGTCTCTTCAAATACCCAAAACTAACCATGACCGACCAGAACTTAAGGCCCAATAACAGAGACTCTGCAAATAGTGAAAATCTGAGCACTACATTTATTATATGTGCAACTCCAAAAAGTTTCATCACTCCCTTAAACTTATTTTTGAATGTGTAATGCCATTTAAAAGTAATAATTTGCAGCCGCGCTTATTTGACATAAATTCAAATTCACTCATTTTATACTTTGTATTTTCACTTGTTGACATTAAAATGTACTTAATTCAGATTACGTACTTTCTTCTATTAAAATGTAATTATAATAATTTTATAGTCCAATAAATAAAGGGACAAAGCTGTAAATATATCTGTACAGTTTTGCCTTGTGGCGCAATTCTTAGGTCTTCGGGGATGCTTTCGAGCGAAAAAAAGTTTATCAACATTAACAGATGGAAAAGGGCTGAAAAGGCTCCTCAAGGCCCAAAAAATGGGTTTTCCGCTAATATCTTCCAAAATTTGCGATTTGGAGAATTTTTGTGAAAACAAAAAATAAGGACCGCCTTGTAATCTACAAAAACGGTCCTTATGCTTTTTTTTGAAAAATCAATAGTTTTCGAGATAACAGGACCCAAAAGTCCCTTCATTTCAGCTGCCGCTCTACCGCTAGAATGCCGCTATCTTCATGGATTCACTTATAAGCGGGCGGACGAATTGTTCAATTACTCGCGTAATAATGTACATTTTTTAATCATTCAAAGTTCATCGGAACGGAAAAACCCGTACCTAACATTGCATATGAGTTTGGGTCCAGTCTGATTTTTCTAGAATATTAAAAAAAGCGTTCAAAACGTTTTTTGCTTAATATTTTGAAAGTATCTGATTAATTTATCGATATTTTTTTAAAAAATGATTTGTTATTAACATTTCTTTTTTATAATGAGGCCTTAGCAAGTGTTCAATGATCCCAGAAAATTTCCTTTACCATCTTTCTTGCGTTTTGATAAAAAAATTGTTTTGCCCATCTGCATTTTTTAGCCGTTTCCGGAGTTCTAGAAAATAAGTAGAATCAACTCAGAATCAAAAACTCATCCTCTATTGAAATATTTCCAATGCACAATGCACATCATTTAAAAGCTTAGATTGTCTAGTTTCTAAATGTACTTTTGTCTTTTTAATAAAGTCCAATAATTTTTCAAATATCAGGGAAATCCATCACACCAGTGACTCGCGAACTTACAACTAACCACATCTATCCAGTGTGGAATGTTATGGATTTTTCGATGGCCGTTTTTGCGAAAAATATTGGTGTTGCGAAAAAAAAGTGGAGACCATTTTTGTTGATTTCGAGGTGATCTTTATTTTTTGTTTAAAGAAAAATTCTCTAATTCGCGAATTTTGACAGATATTCGCGGAAAACTCATTTCTGGACTATGAAGAAATATAAAATATTCGGGAATTTGGAAATTTTCTAATTTTACCTGCTTTAATTTGGTTCTCAGTTTACCTGTCAAATTATTACCTAATCCCTGTTTCAAACAGTTTTCAGTTTTCATGTCATAAAGAGATTAAGTCCGTATACATACTTCGTTTATTAGACTATCAAAACAAAAAGGTTTTTATATATCGCAATTTTTTTTTATGTGGTAAATACAAGATTAGTAATTTTTGGCCGTTGTCCTCAAGCCCATTACCCCACTGTCCTCTACTGCAGAATACCAACATTCGTATCCGATGACACTCTACCTGATAGGTGAATCGACTATAACTGTAAATCCGTCAATGAGTCGCTAAAGCGCCCGGCCTTGGTTCTTATTACATACGGTTCAATAATTCCTTTGGGTTCTTCGCGACGGCATCTTCACTCGGTCTTTTATTTTTCTTTAGGTTATTGGTCCAATTTTCGAAGATCAACCGGTATATGCACGCGCGAATTGTGTTTGAGGTCAGTGACTACGTGGAAAATTTTTGAGTGAATACGATATAAAGGAACCTTAAACTACTTTCTAGAAAACATCTGCAGGTGAGTGATATGAATTTTTTTTCTTTTTTTGGATAACTATTCAAAATTTTAAGTCGCTACAACAACAAATATTAAAAATGACATAACAATCATACATGCCGCCCGAAAAACATAGGAAATTTTGAAAAAATTATATTTCATCCCCGTTCAAATAGAGTCATAACACAAAAAACTATATTTTAGTCGAGAAGTGGGTTTCCTGCGAAAAATATAGTTAAAAGGTGTGTAAAAATTGTAATTGTTATAAACAAAAAACGAAAAAAATAAAAAGCCATTTCGGTCTTTGGTGATAATTTAAAAACCATAAGAGATAGCGGAAATTGCAAAAAAGATCCTTGAAGAGAAGGAAATTTCCGATACAAAGTCCCAAATCCCGAAGTTCTATCTCCATTATTTATAATTTTAATTTAACCCTGAAAATGGGCCTCCGCGCGACATTATTGGTTGCGCGCTAGGCGTCAAAACCGAGTACGTCACACTAAATAATTTTTTTAGGGTATAAAATATTAATTGAAAAATTCTAAAAAATGATGGTGTATTCAGAATACTTCAAAGAATTTATTCCCATAGAAAGTTTAACTTAAAGTTAATTTTTTAACAAGTTAGACAATTATTAATTAACAAAATTGTTTCGAACTTTCGTCTTTATTGTAAAAAAAAGGTTTAAATAATTGTCGTTTAAATTTTTCGCGTCGTGGAGCCCTTCTTGTATACATATACCTAACAAGATCACGCCATAAAAGTTTAAAAACATTTAATGCTTTGAAACTTGGTTGTGGCTGTCTGCACGTAAGAATTTAGGGAATGAAGAGACTTTGTATTTCGTGCAAATTTTTATTTAAAACAATCCTAGCAAAGCGCTTTCGGTATAACTATCATCAGTGCTATTCGTTGTCAAGCTGGAGTCGTAGAAATTTGAGCAAACAAAAAAAAATAAAATAAAAGTAAAAAAAAAGTGAGATATGTTATATTTTTTCTTATTAAAGGGTGATTTTTTTAAAAAAGACTACACAAGTATACCATTTTGTGAAAAGACGAATAAAAGTAATCACATGTTCGTCTTTGCACAAAATGGTATACTTGTGTAGTCTTTTTTAAAAAATTCACCCTTTAATAAGGGAAAATGTAACATAACTTACTGTTGTAACTTTTATTTTATTTTATGTAATAATGTGATAGTTTGCTAAGGTCCAACTACATGTTTTGTTTGCTCAAATTGCTACGACTCCAGCTTGACGACGAATAGTACTGATGATTATAACGAAAGCGCTCTGCTAGGATTGTTTTAAATAAAATTTGCACAAAATACAAAGTCTTTCTATTCCTAATTTGGTTAATTGACAATTGTATAACTTGTTAAAAAACTAACTTTAAGGTAAATTTTCAAAGGAAATAAATTCTTTAAAGTGTTCTAAATACACCATAATTTTTTAAAATTTTTCAGTTAATATTTAATACCCTGAAAAGAATATTTATTGTGACGTACTCGGTTTTGATGCGCGCACAGGCCCATTTTCAGCGTTTAATTAAAATTATAAATAATGGAAATAGAACTTCGGGACATAAGACTTTTTTATCGGAATTTTCTCCTCTTTAAGGTTCTTTTTTGCAATTTCCGCTAGTTCTTATGGTTTTTAAATTATCATTAAAAACCCAAATTGCTTTTTATTTTTTTTTTTTTTGTTAATAACAATTGCAATTTTTATTTGCAGAGAAAAATCTTCAAAACGCCTTTCTTAGATTTGTATTCCGCGTTGAATGAGCTATGACCAAGGAAGTTTAAAGGTGTATGGAAGCCCAATACTGTAGAACAAAATTGTCCAGGCGTGCAGGGCAGCGGGAATCGGGAGATTGGCCCCGCGGAGTTTGCGCAATGAATAGTAGGTCAGAGCCGGACTTCCATAATTCTTTGTTACTATCTATAAAGTTGACATCATCAAATGTCAAATTCAAGCATTCACTGTTTGTTTTATTTTTTGCACAAAATTGTTGGTTATTAAACGATATTAAACCATAGAATATTTGAAATTATTGTGTAATATTGGATTTTATATCGTCTGTTATAATATGGAAAGAATAGATGGCGCCACTTTAAACAGCCTTCTATTTAAATGGTCGATATTTTTGGGAGTTTTGTATTTTTACCAAAAATCTTTGTAAATAAATAAAAACACGATTTAAAAAAAATAAATTTCAAACATTGTATGATAGTTTCATGTACTTATCACCAATTTTGTGATAAAAGAAGGGCAAGATAGTGTAAATGAGTTTAATCTAATCCTAAGATGTACATTTAAAAAGTAAAAAATTTTATAACTGCTTTTTAGGCATATACTTTTCACTAATAACAAACATTCATGAGACAGAATAACAATGGTTAAAAATGTTTAGTAACCTTTGGTACCTAGGTATCCATTGTAACAGTAACCGTTAAATATTATGTGTCTACAATATGTCGAGCTTAAAAAGTTGATAATGTAAGTTTAAGGAACCAAAAATCTATTTTCTTTTTAAACAAATACAGAGAAAGCAAAAAGGAACTTTAACATAAAATTGTACTTTCTTTTATTCAATTAGAGGGACCTGTGTATATTAAAATTTGCCTGGTCTGCCCAGTAATTAATAATTTTGATCCTTTAAAAGAATGTACTAAATTATTAAATAAAATAAAAGTACCTAAATGTAAACCTTATTTCTTTAAAATCCACAGAAATACACAAACATGGTAAATAATCTAAAAGATAGTTAGTTGCCTTACTTTTCTCATTGCTTTTCCTTTGAAATTTTCATTTTCCATAATTCATAATTGATATATTATTTATTCGGTTACCTAACGTTACGTCTCATAAGAAGCACCTAATTTAAATATAAGAAATACTTACCTAAAGTAAAAAATGCCGGGTATGTTACCCTTGGATTTGCAAGACAAAACCATACAACCTCTAGTCAATTTGTTACGATATTATAAGTAACAAACAATAAACACAAAATTATAGTCACAATTTAATAAACACTAATCACTAAAATAAGAAGGTTTTTATCAATCAAAAAAACTTCTGCAAGCACAAAATATAATCACACAAAGCAAAACAATCGAAACTAATACGGCTCTCATAAAAGTATAATGTGTTGCCTAACTACATACTGATTTATCAGTGTGTAAGTAGCAACACTTAATTATTTCGTGGAATTTCGTTATTGCGCAGAATCGGCGGGGTCAACTCTGACAGTTATTTTCATACTGGGCTGGACATTTTTTAAACCAATGGGCCATAGCATTGGGCTGCCATACATCTTTAAACTTCCTTGGCTATGACTTATATTTTTTGAAGCCTTCTAACCATTTTTCGCAGGAAACACTTCTTGACTGAACCAAAATTAGTTTTAGCTAAATAAACCACCATTTAATTTTAAACAAATCATTTTTATTTACATTATGTAGAAAATTTGTATTTTTGTTATTCCATAAAATAGTTCTATCATCCGCAAACATTATAAGTTTTCCTTTTATATCGAGTATCAAGAATTTCCCTATGCAATCCAATAATCCGAACATTCCAATAATTCGGCACCCTCTGGTTTTTATTAGTGCCGGAATAGTGTGACTTAAATGTACAGTAAAAGCTCTTTATTCGCGGGGTAAATATGCCTCGAATACAGAAACCGTGAATATGTAATGGCTATTTATATGGGATTATAGGGGATACGTTCCTAGCTGGCAAAATAAAAAAAAGTATATAAAAAATGAATTTAATTGAAATTTTTGACCATATTGATTAATTATTATCTTCAGGCTTAGGCAATGGTTAGTTGTGGTTAGAGAATTTTGTAATTTTTATTTTGCTTGGCAGTTTTTAAAAGCTCCTTCAATTCAGACTGATACTCAGCAGTGGCATTAGCTATTTGCCTCTTAAAAATAAGAGTTCGTTCCATAGACGGTCAATTTTCATAAAGAATTCACAAACCTCATTTTCCATTCTTAAACCTTCACTAAGAATTTTCAAATTAAATGTCACGTTTCCCGTGCTTGTTAAAGCCTTTTCTTCAATGGCTTGTGAATTTAACATTTCCTCCAAGTCGGTTTTAGTCAAATCTTCATCATTTTCACTTGATTCTATCTGTTCGAACCCATCTCCTCCTATTCCATTCGCAATTTCGGCGGCTATTAGTCCATTTGACGACGCGTTTACAAACGATATTCGGTTGGATACCTACATACTGAAATCCTTTTTATCAATGTGTATATAACGTTATACCGATTAGATCCGCTAATATATGAATTGGGTCGCATTTTTTTTAATCCGCAAATAGTTAAAACGCGGATAAAGGAAACGCAAATAAGGAGCTTTGACTGTACACTAAACTTTAATTTATAAATGTAGCCTTACACTAGCCATAATAGATATATTTATTACAGCTCAGTGAAGCATATCAAACTAGATAACATCACCAAAAAACACCATTAGTTCTTCAGGTATCTCATTAGAAAAATTACGTTTTGTGTCCAACAATAAATTACATTTAACGACATTGTGTTCATTTTAACATCTTTTTAACCTGTTCATACGTTTTTGCTCCTGATTTAATGGATAGAATTAAAGTCGGTGCAGGAAAATACTAACGATCGTAAACTGGTACTTAACTAGGTAAACAAAAAGTATTAAAAAAAAACTGATATAACTTCTGGTGTTAATTGGGGTTTTGTTCTGGGACCTTTATTATTTTTATTATATGCAAATATAAATAATTAAGCTTTGTTTGATGATACAACTTTTGTATAGAATAACAAAAATACAAATTCTTTTTATGATGTAATTGAAAATTATATTTTTCCTGAAAGTCTTCTTTATTTATTACCGGAGGCAGCGCAGCCTCTTGGGTTTTTTGTGTCTATTCTCCTATTATCTTTTATACAAATCCTCCCATAAGTCTTGTTCCTTCAACAAGTCTGTATAACCCCGAGACTGGTTGGGCTCATTTCCGCTTTCCCAAATAATGCCTGTCCTAATGTTTGCCGAGCAAAGCGACAAACAGTTTACTGCAGTAATCTCGGACTCTCTTAGCTCTATAACCGCAATCCAAAATGCATTCTCAAAACACCCTCTGATACAAAGAATATATAGAGTTCTTTCAAAGACACAAACGGTAAATAAAAAAGTGAGCATATGGGTTCCATCACATAGGAATAGACGGCAACGAACAGGCGGATAAAGCAGCTCGGCATGCCAAAAAACACTGACTCCATAATCGTACCCAATACTGTAAGGGAGGACTTCAAAAGCTTTATCAAACATGAAATATATCGCCTGTGGCAAGAGGGTGGAATTCCGACGTCGTTGCTACAGGAATGTAAGACCAGTGTAAAACCGCGGCAGTGTAACCTATCCAACCGAAAGGACCAAATAACTATAAACCGCCTCCGTATAGGACACACAAATCTAACACACAGTTACCTCATATCGAAGAGAACCAGCCGGTATGTGTTCGGTGTCAATACCCTTAACTTTAAACATATTTTAGTGGATGCCCAGAATTTACAGCAGCTAGACTTAAATATGAGCTTAAAGACTCCCTTCAGGATATTCTTAATAACAATTTAACAAACACTATAAACTTCATAAAAGATTGTGATTTATATAAGTCAATATAAAAACATGTTATAATACAGTTTACTAAAATGTAAATAAACTAATGTACTGTCTACGTGCAAATAACCCTTCGCGGTTGAAGCACTCCCTAATAAAAAAAAGAAATCTTTTTATTGATTTCAAATTTTATATTAAAAAAAAATGAAAATATGTTTCTCAATTTTCTTAAACCTATTTAAACTTTAAATCCAATGTAATTAAAAAGGCAAATATAAAGACTAAACAAATATTACAAATGAGAAAAGAATCCGTCTTTTTACCTTTTTATATAAAGACTAAACAAATATTACAAATGAGAAAAGAATCCATCTTTTTACCTTTTTAGATATCTGTAGGATGACAATGACGAAATTTTTGCCAATATGTTCAATCAGAACTAATCAGAACCAAAAACATAGTGGCATGTTTATTTAGCAAGATCAATAACCGGCGTGTAAATATAAGAACACGGAACCCACACACAAATTATTGAACCGCGCGAAACCAGAACCAAGGTCATGGTACACTCATTGTATACTTTTGACTACCTACACGCCCGCATTCAAGATCAGAGATTACTGACTTATTTATTAATTTAAAAATTGTTATTGTTTTTTTGCCAGCGCATAGTTAAATTGAGTTTGGATATAAGTCAATATACAGGGGTCCCGAAATTAGAACCAAAAATATCTCACAAGTGGGCACTAAAGAACAGAACCCTACATTGCAGACTCTATTCTGCCCTGTTCTGATTTATTTCCAATTTTTTTTTTAACATTTAAAAAAAGATTCCTATGTTTTTAGAAATATGCACGCACAAGGTCAATTGACCTTTACAAACTAAAAAATAGACCAATAATATTTCTTAAAAAACCTTTTAAAAAATAGAAAATTCATAAATATTTCGGTGACAAATTGATCACCTTTTTAAGGTATAAACAAATAAAACTATTTTAAATAAAAATATTTTTTTTGAAGTCCTGCTTCAAAAATTGTGAATATTAAAAAAATAACCTCAAAAACGATCAATTTATTTGTTGTGACAGGTAGATGGTCATTCTACGAGGACTGAACAGGATGACATTTGTGGCTTTACTTGTATTAAAAAAAACGGAAAAAAAGCTATTTTGTAATACTTAAGATTTTTTTCCAAATGACAAAAAAAGATTTTTTTTTTTGGGCTTAGCAATTTCTAAAATAAAAAAATTTAATTAAAAATATATATATATATATATATATATATATATATATATATATATATATATATATATATATATATATATATATATATATATATATATATATATATATATATATATATATATATATAAAAAAATATATATATATATATATATATATATATATATATATATATATATATATATATATATATATATATATATATATATATATATATATATATACAGGGTTAGTCTGTGAAGTGAGAACCCACGTTAATTTCTTTAAATATTCAAAATAGGAAAAAATGTTGTATACAAAAATATTTTGGTTTTTGCTGCTTTATATTTTGCAAACAACATTATGTATACAGGTTGTATCTAAAAGTCCGTACAAGAGCAAAGTTCATTTATTTAAATGACTTACTATATTTTTGGTTACATTTTTGTTTTCTGCATAAAATTCTAGATATTTTTTTATTCAGCATATCATATCCCTATATTTAAGTGTTTACTAGATATTCGCATTTAGAGTTTAGAAGGGAAAAATCCGCTCATCATTGAATGTTGTTTTACGTTTCTATGGTTTCAGCGGTTTTTTAAGAGTTACATAATAACCATATATGGTATAGAGATTAATAAAAATGTCAAAACGACAGTTTTATTAATCTGTAAAAAAATTGTTTAAAACGTTTTTTTTTTGTTTAAGGTTTACCTATTTCCACTCGTCATGTGATATCTAATTACTTATTAATTATCACTATGGCTGTTTTGTCACTTTACAAAAACCGCTAAAACCATAGAACCGGAAAACAACATTAAGAAATGAGAATTTTTTCACTATAAATTTGTAAAATTTTAAAGCTAATATCTGTAAACCCCAAATTAATATAGGGATATTCAATTGTACCAGATAAAAAAAAAACTAAATTTGATGTAGAAAACAAAATGTAACAAAAATATAGGGGGCATTTTTTAAAAAAATTACTTTTTTCCCTTGGAGGCTTTTTGATAACGTTGTTCGCAAAAAAGAGCAGGAAAAAGCAAAATATTTTTGAAACACAGGAATAGGTAATAGACGTCAACGCCATCTACTGACCAATTACTGATATATAGGGATATTCAATTGTATGCCAGATAAAAAATATCTAGAATTTGATGTAGAAAACAAAAATGTAACAAAAATATAGGGAGTCATTTAAAAAAAATTACTTTGTCCTTGTACGGGCTTTTTGATAACGTTGTTCGCAAAATATAGAGCAGGAAAAAGCAAAATATTTTTGAAACACAGGAATAGGTAATAGACGTCAACGCCATCTACTGATAATTACTGCCCCCATTTCCTATTCCTGTTTTTCAATGCTCTGAATAAGGTATTAGGATTTTTAGAGATTTTCGCCTTCGACTAGCTTGTCTGATGAGATCTGATATAGATCAAACCGGGTACAAGATGTCGTTGGGTTTAAATCTCTAAAAGGGGTTTTTAAAAAATTTAAATACACTATTCAAAATATTTTTGTATAAAACCTTTTTTCCACAGCCAGCCAGTTTCAGAATGATAATGCTAAAAGGTTAATTGCCAATATACGTAAAATTTTTTTTAAAAAGGCAAAAATAAGTTTTGTTATATAAAGATTTTTGTTTAAACTACTTCTTGACAGATAAAAGCAAGGTTGACCCCGTAAAAACAAGTAGTACTCCACAAAAATTCAAATGTAAATCAAGTTTTCACGTTACATATAAAATTAACCGAAACAATACCAAACTAACCTAATCTACTTCAACACCTCATTATCATACAAGTGAAATAGTTTCGCAGGTATCACTAGACCAGAGCACTTGTTTCTGTGTCATGTTTACATCGTTAATTTATAATTTACTTATGTATTTGTTTTAAAACCTGACGTGTATAGACTTCATATATTTTAACTTGATCAGGAAGGTCATTAAGAAGAGAAGTTTAATTAATTGGAACAAGTCTTAACTAGAACGCCGCCATAAGGTGGGATGGCTATTGAGATTGCAGGATTTAAAGGTGACAAATGTTTATTAGTCTCACAACGTTATATGTTGGTGGTAAAATTTATCCTGTTTTAATCGTTAGATGTTTAAAATTTAGGATTATTTTAAAATGAAGCAATATAGTAGAATTGTATGCGATGGTTGACTGCGGTTTATTGACTAAAAAATAGACCTTGAAAGTGCAAAAAATAGCCATCTGGAAAAAGTTATAATCAGTATGCTATCTAAACGATAAATGACCTTATGAAAACTTGTATTTAGCATACTAGGTACAATTGTTCCAAAACTCCAAATTTTTAGCAAAAGCCAAGGGCTTCGTTGAGTTTAGAGGACAAACTAAGTATAAATTGTTTCAAGATGGCTGGGTTTACTATCTAAGGTTTTTTAAAAATATTCAATATTCACACAAATATAATATCCCCAAAGAAAAAAAATATATATATATATATATATATATATATATATATATATATATATATATATATATATATATATATATATATATATATATATATATATATAAAAAAATATAAATATATATATATATATATATATATATATATATATATATATATATATATATATATATATATATATATATATATATATATATATATATATATATATATATATATATATATATATATATATATAGTATGTCCCGGATGCGGTTAACAAGAGGACAAATGGAACAAAAATTGAAAGATAGGGAAAAAAGTTATTCTTAATAAAAAATTCTGCTTTTCGAAAAAATATAAATTACATTGAGAAAATAGCCTTTTATCATACAGGCCGTATCAAAAAATGCAAAAACTTAAAATTCAACAAGAGTAAACAGTCATTTTTTTGGCCTTTTAACGTAAAATAATGAATAAAAAAACTTACTCCAAACCTGATTCCGAACTTACTGAAGAAAATTTAAATTTATAAAATAAAAATGTACGCATTTTACTTCTTTGACTTGACTATTAGCTTAACATTAGTAAACATTAATAAAATAAATACATATACAATGAAAAAAATGTAAAACGTAAAAAATTTGTTAATGGAAAATGCGTACTTGCAAAAATGTAAATTTTTCAAATTTTCTTCCGTAACTTTGGAATAGGGATTAGAAATTAATTTGGAGCATATTTTTTATTTATCATTTCACATTAAAAGGCCACAAAACGAGTGTTTGCTCTTGCTTAATTTTATTTTTTTGCATTTTCGTTCCTGTATGATAAAATCTATTATTCCATTGTAGTTCATTTTTTTCGACAAAACCGAATTTTTTATCAATATATATATATATATATATATATATATATATATTATATATATATATATAATATATATATATATATATATATATATATATATATATATATATATATATATATATATATATATATATATATATATATATATATATATATATATATATATATATATATATATATATATATATATATATATATGTATATATATATATATATATATATATACATATATATATATATATATATATATATATATATATATATATATATATATATATATATATATATATATATATATATATATATATATATAATATTTCTAATTATAATATTGTTACTTATTTTAAAATCTATGCGGGTTGCATTTGTCAATTAAAAATGTAAGTCATCATCACCGCCAGAAACGGCCATTAGTTTTACCTAAAACGGAAATCATCCAAAAACGGGACTATCATAAAAATCCAATACATATCAAAGGATGTTTTTGCAAAGACATGTGTAAAATCACACGGTTTCTCATAAATTTAAATTAACTAAATAGCTTCTTTGCATATTTAATCTGATTTAAAGCGATAAATTTTTCAAATTTAAATAATTTGCTCGTGAAAATCATCCGGAGGAATTCATTACCGTTTATTTTCGTAATATAATATTCATAATCCAACTGTTGAAATGAAAATAGCTGCGATTTTCCATTACATTGTTGCACTGGATTTAAAGTAGATCTCTTTGATACACTGCGCTCTATTTATGTATTAACCCTAATATTAAAAAAAAGTATTTTGTCAATAAAAATTAATTTATTGTTTCTTCAAAATATTGTTTTTTTAGGAAATATATACTTTTGCATGCGTTCGGAACACTTGTCAAAGCATTCTGTCCATTTCGCTTGAGACACTTCAAAATCATGGTTTTTAAATGCATCAACCGCTTCTTCTGGTGACGAAAACCATTGTCCACATAATTTATTATCAACAAACCCTATACAATCAACACAAAAAAAAACAAAATTAAAAAAGGCAGAGTCTAAAGGAACAATTAAATTTAAAACTGACGGCTCAACGACCAAGGTCGGTACAGGCTGGGGCATATACTCACTTACTTTAAACCTAAAAATCGGCTGGACAATGAGTGCTGAACTCAGCGTGCTTCAATCCGAACTGATGGCCATAACCGTAGAGGGTCAAAAATTTAAGTCCAAACATTACGAACAATACTATCTGTATTTATACAGACGGTAGACAATTACTACTAGCCCTGAACAGACCACGCCAGGGCGGCTGCTGGACGAAAGCTTGTCGGTCACTCCCCCACCATTGGATTGACAGTAGCAGCGATAAAAGACATCATAAAAGAATACTCCCATCGTTTGATTAAAAAAAAAATGGGATGAAACTACGAACTGCAACCTTGCAAAAAGACTAGTAAGCTATCCAGACAAGAAAATAGCGAAGAGATGCCTTATGATGTCCAGAAGAAAGCTCCTAGTATTAACGGGCGTTCTAACTGGCCACTGCGGGCTATTTAAAATGGGTTTAATTGACACAATAATATGCAGAGACTTTGAACAAGAACAACATATTCTTTGCCGCACTTACATTTCAACGGAACTTCATGCTGGGCGTAAACTGGCCTTTATTAACCAAAATTAAGAGGAGCTTCCACATAAAGACGTCGATAACTATATTATATCAATAGGCTGAGCGACGCAGTAAATCTTTCGTCCACAAGAGGAAGTACAAAGGACCTACTGAGGTCTAGGTGCTGTGGTATTACCTCAAACTTTTAGGTCAAAATTTATTAATAAAATTCGATAACAAAAAAGTATTGGGTGCCAAACTAGAACCGTACGACGGATAACTCATTAACTTGATTTTCCAAGTGTGATTTTGTTGGACGAGAGTGGAACAGCTGCTACCGATAAACAGATTAGACTGGTTTTCCGTTCCTCTAAAAGCAATGTTGCCACATGACCAGTTTTTCCAAAAATAAAATAGGTCACCATTTGTTTTAAAGTGCTTACGGCATACACAACTTTGTTGAAGCTGGTTTATCTTGAAACACCCATATCAGTACATACGCATAAAATACGATTCGTCTCCTGTTACAATCTTATGCACGTATTTTAAAGCATCGCCATTGTATTTCTTAAGCAATCGACACAAACATCTTTCATGGCCTAATACTCAAGCAATATTTTGTATATTCTGGTAGAACTAATGACTAAATTTAGCTCTATCTCACAGTATATCACATGACGATCTTCCATTATAAGTTTTTGCACAGCATCAATGTTTCCTGACACAACAACTGATTTTTGCAGTGGACGAATGTCAGACTACGATTAAATATGCTATACCAGCGTTTCACAGTAGCAAAGAATGGGGCTTCATTGCCAAAAATAAGAGTAAGTTCATCTTTATTTTGATAATTGCAAGTCGAAAATCGTAATAAATTCTTTCACGAAACCTTTCTTAACTTCATTTCATTTTATCGCTGAGACACAATTTTTTAAGTGACTGTTAACAACACAAATTGGGCTCAGGTAACAAAAGTCATAAAGAAGGTTATGGCCAAAGATGTCATGTTCTTTTGAAACGTCAACACCCAACAACACTTATCCTTGTCAAGGTTAAAAATATTTGTAGTGTTCCTCGTAATAAAATTTTAAATAAACGATAGTATTTTTAAGAATTAAAAAAACTACTGATCAAAATACTACAAAAACCCCGGAAGAAAAGTGACATAACTCAAAAACTTAGCCTTGAAAAAAATGGTTACTTTTCCAGAGTATTCCCTGTCATATTTTATCATTTTTTTCATATAACACAAAAAGTGCATTTTTGGACTCATGTCACTTTTTTCAAAAGTGACGATGTGTTCGTTACTCTCACTATTTTGTATAACTAGCATAGCTAACATGATTCATAACGATCATAAACAGATTATAGGAAGCGCGGTAAATCTTCAAGCCGCTTTAATTTTGCCGGCAAATAAACTAATATTACTATTAAACAGTCGATGAGTATTAATAGGAGACCATGCTGCTGTACTGATAATGAGTAATAAACTAAGATAGACTTTTGACGATCTTTCCCACACATTAAATAGATAAATGGCGAACAGAGTCCACTAAAATTTTATAATGGCCAGTATGCAAATGAGAACCGTTAATAATTAAGTATGTTATGTTTATTGAACGGAGAAACATGATCACTTGTTAACTTTATATATACATATATGCATGGCTTCCTACAGTTACCAATAAATATAATTAGTAGCTAGATCTGCAGGGTAATTAAATTAATTTTTTGCCTTTTGTTCATGGCAGAAGGCTTTCGTTTTCATTTTTAAACACGTTGGTTGGTTGGTATAAGCGGGGTTGGTCGCAAGCTATATATGCACTGCAGCGTATTGGCTTACTGTGCTCCCTCTTTTGTTATATAAGTTTGTTTCCCTTAATTAGGTCTGGTATATTTCTACCAAGATGTTCATGCGGAAAAGGGATTCCGCTTTGTATATTTTCAAACAGGTGAGTGCATTGCAATTGTATATTATCTGTGGGGCTGTTTCCTTCTCCTCCACGCAAAGCTTGTATATTGTGGGACCAATCTTATATGCCCATTTGCAAGTGTTTCCTTAGATGACAATGGCCTGTCAGGAATCCCCCTTATCTTGGGGGGTCCTTAGTTTCTCAAGGTGCATAGTTCCTGCAGTGGGACCCATGCCAATGATCTAGATGTTGTTTTGGGACCATCTGTCTATTGTTGTTTTCGTCGCCTGTTTTGTTAGTCCAAAGACTGGCTCTGGGCCGCTGAAATTTTTAAATGACCCTGCTCTTGCTAGTTTATCTGATTTTCCATTGCCTTTTATGCCCGATAATCCAGGAACCCAGAGAAGTCCTATTCTGTTGTTCTGGGGAAGCTCTTTTAGGTCATTCAGGCACTTCATCGTGATCTTGGATGTAAAAACTATAAGAATTAAAGCCTTTTAGGGTAACTGAAACACATGCTTGGATAGCATAGATTTTCAAACTTGACCATTGGCGTGATCAAAGAAATCGGCTGTGAGAACACGGAAAACTACCGACTTCATCTTTGGACGGTAAAAAGGAAGTTTATGCCTCTTTAGTAGTACTCGCGGTTTGTCGAGATAATAATTCATTAATACTATTCAATAACACGGCCGTTGAAGGATCGGTCTGCGACGCTTGAAAACACAGGTTCAGAAATCACACAGGTAGTGTAAGTGACTAGTGACTATTATACAGTAAAAGGGAAAAAGAGGCGAGTTTTGGTTGTCAGTGTTAAGGGGGAACTTCAGCCAAATAAAAGTGTACATATATGTTTATGATTTGAGAATAATTAGATTGTTTTCTCTACCTTTTTAGTAGTGCTTCAACAGGGAGTTTTCACAAAAAAAATATTGCTTTAACAAAATGGAAAAAGCTTCATATGAGGCCCATCCAAAAGAACGAGGAAGAACTACTCAGACAAAATAGGAAAAGATTTCGTATAACAGTAGGGTTACTAATAGGGCATGATAACCTAAGAGGACACCTACACAAGATAGGCTCATACAATAGGGACCCAAGTTGCAGAATGTGCGGCGAGGGGGAAGAAACAGCCTACCATATCCTGTGCGAATGTGAAGCATTGAATCATAAAAGACAGGCATTATTTGGGTAACCGCAAGTGAGCCCACAGGAATATATCAACCAACCAGTCTCGGGGTTATGCAGACTTGTAGAAGGAACAAGACTAATGGAAGGATACCTTTTTGGAATCAAGTAGTGGTTCGTTGGTAACATCTTTTAGTCCCGGTGCTAGTACTGGGTGGCCCCTCTTGCCAACAGAATACGTTATAAAAAAATACGTATTATAATTATAAATATGGATGTTACAAAATATCTGAGTGAAATAAAAATTTTGAATTGGATTTCAGAATATCAAAATACAATAGAAAACCCCTAAAAATGTTTATGTGTTTGTTAGTTCTCTACGCAGATTTAGAATTGGCCTGGTGTGCTCCAAAGTTCCATACTTGAGATACACAATAATATTAATGCCTTGTTTAGTATTTTATGTATCGGATGTCACAGAAGGGGCACGCGGCTATGCGCCCCTACATTGGACCGCTACTGACCTCCCAACATTTTGTTTAGGTTAGTTTATAGTTTTAAAGAAGCTTCATCATTTGACACAGCACAAGTTTTAATATTAATAATCTTAAAGTATTTTATTTTACTTTATTAGCATTACCTACCAATACGTTTTAATATTCATACTTACAAAGCATAAAATTTCTATATGGCAAATAACTTAATTACAATTTAATATAGAACGTGGGATGCCCTCGGCAATCGGAGACAATTTTCAATAATAATTCCTGCTATAAATTTATTGGCAGCAATTAAGTTTTCCACGGTTATGCGTTCTATTCTAATTTTGATGGTTAATGATGTGTGACAAACCATGTAAAGACAGCCAGTTGCTGCTGTCTATCACAAAATAATTATACCGACATGTAGAGACAGATATCAAATATTTTCTTAATACCAAGAAATCCCAGAGGTAATAGGCCATGCCGGCAAGGGTCCTAAAATCATCCCATTACAACTGTTAACAATGCAACTATGCTAACTATTTTGGTCGTCAATGTCATCAACTGATTTGTTCGAAAGTCCATTGAACACTGGCCGTTTTGAAGGTGCTTTTCGCCTTTTATAGTAACGTGGAAAAGTCTGGAATTACCTGGAGGAATTCTTTTAATATAGGATGCAAGAAATGTGCGAATCGATAAATCTAGCGCCCTCAGAACCCTTTAAAATTGTCTGGAAAAAGGGGGAAAATTAAGATAGTTTATTCAAATAAATTATTTACCTAAATTAACTAATTCTTTCTTCCTTCAATTTTTTAAACTAAACACATATTTTAAAAGTCCGTAACAATATTTAAAAAGTAAATCACTATGATTTGCCTGAGGAAGAAGAAAGAAAATTTCTGAAAATTCTGCTTTATTCAATACAGAGCTAACAAATATTGGCATTTTAATTTGACTACAACTTAACAAATATCTACATTAATAATTTTCAAGTGGTCGAGATTGACCCCTAAGTCATGACCTGCATGTTGAAAATTTTAAAAGAAACGAAAAAATTTTTGTTTTTAATAAAGATCCACAATTTAAATCAAAACGTTGCGAAACAAATAAAACATCGATTATTTTACCGGTTTTATTCCCACAACCTTTTTTTTTTCTTATTTGATATTAAAAATACTTTTTAAGTTTATTATTTATTTCGTTTTTTAAACACGCTTTTTTAAATTTTCTTCAAAAGGGTTTGGAATCCTGCGTCGATCCGGCCGATTTTTTTCCCCCTCCCGAAGGATGTTTTGAACAATCGTCTTTGCAATATCCTTGATACACATTTTTGTTGTTCGACTTCAGACAACAAAGACCAACTAATTTTTTTTAATCCCCATAAAACGAAACCCCCTTTTTTTTATTTACCCGCTTTTACTAATTTTTTTAAAAGAGCACCCTCGTTTGTTTTCTAAATTTTCCCCTCCAACAAAGTATGACATGTGCATCACAAACTGCTAAGTTGTAACAATACTAAAAATGGAAAGAAAAAAAAAAAAAAAAAAAAAAAAAAAAAAAAAAAAAAAAAAAAAAAAAAGACCCTAGGGGTCGACTACGACTATGAAATGCACCAAGTAAGTAATTAGTACATTTTTAAGTTTGATAAAGATCCAAAATTAGAATCAAAACGTTGCGAAACAAATATAACGTCAAATATTCCATCCCTATTCCCACAACCTTTCCTTCCTCTAATTTGATGCTAAAAACACTTCTGAAGTTTATTATTTATTTCGTTTTTTAAACACGCTTTTTTGAAATTTCCTTCAAGGCCGTAAAAATCCTGCGATTCGATCGAACTGAGCGCGATTTTTTTGTCCACGTTTAAAGGGGCTATAACGTGGCTTTTCAATATCCTATCGATACATCATTATTGTTGTCTGCGACTTCAGACAACAAAGACTCAGCGTAATTTTTTTTAACGTGCCCTTATACAAACGTATATACCCATTATTTTTACTTTACCTGCTTCTTACTAATTTTTTAAATGACGCACCATCGTTTGCTTTTCTAAATTTTCACACATCCAACAAAGTATGACATGTGCATCACAAACTGTTAAGTTGTAACAATACTAAGCAAATGGAATGAAAAAAAAAAATTTTTGACTTGAGAAATGTAAAAACTTTCTGACAATAACTATGCCACTAAAGACGCTGCTATTAAACAACGCCGAGCAACTGAACTAAACACAGGGAAAAACTATTAGATCGACATTTTTTTCATTTTCTTGTAATAAAAAGTTTCATTTAAAATTAGAAAATATCTTGTATAAAACACAGAAAAGTTCAGTTCAGGATGACTCTGTCGGTTTTCGTTAGTTCATGAATTGCTTCCCGACATCTATTCGTAAGTTATGATCTGTGCATTGTATTTGTTAGCGTCCCGATCGCTGCCTTACCGTCAGTACATATGTTTTACATCTCTTTTATATTCGTATAAGAAGCGCCATAAATTAAAATAAACATAACTTTTTTGCAAACTGGACTACTTAAAACAAGTGTCGCCGACCAAAAAACGCTTACCTACACCACATACATAACTGTACGCGACACATGTGCATTTTTGCATCGGGGTCAAATCTGGCGAGCTCGGAAGCCGACCTGTCGGACGGGTATGTGGTCTGTCTCACCGGGTCACTTGGACACAAACCTGCCGAATTGTTTATGGGCATTATGTCTCTGGTTTATGGCCATTCTGCCATAGGTAAATTGGTTTCGGTGCATTCTTTGCTTACATGGAACCGTTAGATGTCACTAGATATGGAACGACAGGTTGTCTATTGTTTATTGTCTTATATCTTGTTTGTTGTGTGTATAGTAGTATCACCATTGATTCTTTAGGTTTAATATTTTTATTACTTTATTTTGATATACAAGCTATGCCGAAATAACCGCATAGTTTTTCTAGTACGTATTTTACACAAAAAACCGATGTTGATATCGGCAGGAAAATTGCCGATAAATCAGCAAAAATCATATGAAGAATTTTGGACTTTTTTGCACATATAAAATGTAAGAAACAAACTTTTGCAATAGAATAATAACATTTCAATTTAAACAAAACCTAGAAAACTATAAAGAATAAATACAAACCGAACACTGCAAGTCCAAAATAACTAATTTATTCAAAGTTATAAATCCTTTACTACCTGAGGTTTAATATTTTAATATTATGATGTAATATATATTTATTTCATACTTTACCTTAATATACTACATTTCGTTGTCAATTTGAGTCCGGGAAATGATACATTACATCACTAGACCGGTAAAGTAACTTTACCGGACTGAAAAGAAATTTAGTATTTTTACTAACACAGGGTTAATTCTGACCAATTCTTATAATGCAAATGACAACTCAGCCGTGTTTAGCGATGAGTCCAGATTCTGTTCGGGCACACATGATGGCCGTGCAAGAGTAAGGAGGAGACATGGTAAAAGACGGACCGTATAATTTTCCATCAAACGGCATATATCCACGAAGTTTTACAACCACATCTGCTTCTCTATTTGGAAACATTGCAAAATCCACTTTTTCAGCAGGACAATGCACGACCCCATGTCGCACGTGTTAGTTTAGAAGCATCCTGTGTAAATCCGCTTTAGTGGCCTCCTTGATCTTCAGACCTTTCCCCCATCGCATATATATGGAATATGATGGGAACAAGTTTGCAAAATTCACCGCACCCTTCACAAACATTGGATGCTCTTCGAAACCAAATTCGGATTGCCTGGGTTACAATACATCAAGAAGACATCAACCACCTATTCCAATCAGTGCCGCGATGACTTAACGAATGTATATATCGAACAGAAGAGCTTTGACACATTATTAACATTAAGGTGGGATATCTCAGCTATTTTGCGAAATTTCGAATTCAAATTTCAATCACTTTTTATTTATCGGTAGACATATAAAGTGTGCTCAAAATTACAGCACTGTGACTTGGTGTTGCATTTTCTGTCACTCAGTATATATACGCTTAATTTATAATTTTTCCAAACGTCTACGCATAATAACTGATTAATAACTGGTCCGCGGGTCGTGTCTACCTATACGTCGACGTACCGTTATGCCAATTATCGGCCGAGACTGCGAGACTAGTAAAATCTTATCTTCCAACTTTGCGTTAATGAAATAATAAGCCGTCTGTCGGATATTGTTTGGAATTGTTGAATTATAGTTATTGCTAATTGTTCGTAACAGTGTCCCGGTGATTTATCTCTAAGAGAAACCCTGTTACCTAATTACTCAAAATGGCTTTACGGCATAAACTTTATTATCTTTTTGGAAAGCAAGTTTATTATTTTAATATATCTATGTTTACACAAGTTAACGGTAGTTAAAAATATAAAATGTATTTACAGTATTCAATTAGGTGTAAAATTTTCTATGGTAAAATGCGTTTGTTTCAGAAAAAACTATTATTTTAGGTTGGAGCAGGCCCCTGTAAAATTTATTTGTATCCAAAAACACGGTAAATTCCTTCCTTTGCCTATGAAAGGACGATGATGCCAGTGGGTATTCGCACTGCACTATTTCTCATTAATAAAAACATTGAATATACTGATAAAGTCCAATTCTTGGGAATGATTATGAATGAAAAGCTGAGTTGGGAGCCTTATATTCGTCAGTTAAATAATAATTGTCAAAAAGGAATATACTTATTAAAAGTATTGTCCAGTAAAACTTGAGGCGCGGACTTAACCACTTTAAAAAAACTTTATCAATTACTGATACGATCAAAAATCGATTATGGTTCTATTGAATACGCATCTGCAAAAAACAGTATAGTAAAGAGGTTGGATTTAGTGCACAATGCAGGGATACGTATAACCCCAGGGGCATTTTGGACTAGTTCCATAGAAAGTATGTTAGCCGAAGCTGATGAACCACCCCTAGATTTAAGGAAAAGACATTCAAGTCTCTTTTATGTTGTTTCTATTGCTGCTGATTCTAATTATCCAGTATATAATAACACTTTTTCTAACAGATACAGGGAGTTGTTTAACAGCAAAGGTCAAATCCACCATTGTACATAAAACTAACAAGGAACCTTGAAGATTTAAACATTGATTTTCCATCTATTTTTCCATTGCAGCACGATCTGCCACATGGGTACTGAAAATGCCCTTAGTAGACAAAATGCTTTAAAGGTATGATAAAGCTGAAGATAATCCAACCATTATTGCAAACCCTATTAAAAAATATGATCACCAACAATATGAGCAGGTATATACAGATTCTTCCATGTCCGTAGAAGGTGTAGGATCTGCTGCAATAAGATCAAAAGACTCTCTTTATTTAAAACTGTCATTCCATGTCCAGTGTTTTACGGGTGAGCTTTATGCTATTCTTTAAACTCGAAGTTTTCATTAAGAAAACCAAGAAAAGAAAAAATTTTTAATTATTACTGACTCTCTTAGTGCACTTAATAGCTTCCAGAAGATCTTCAATAAAAATTTAATAATAAACATCATTAAACAAGCTACATGATCTTGTAGTTGCTGAAAAAAAATAATTTATATGGGTTCCTTCACATATTGGTATTCTTGGCAATGAGAAAACGCGGTCCAAATTCCAGAGGCAAAGATTGTGCATCGACTGACAGTAAGTGACGCTAAACATTAAAAATCACATAACTAGTGCGTGGCAATTAAAGTGGAACCACTCGACTACTAAACTCCACAAAATATAAGACACAGTCTACCCTCGCCTAAAATCCCAGTGCGACGAAAAGAACAAGTGCTTATCTCTCGCTTAAGAATAGGACATACCAAACGAACACACAGTGCAAAATTCTTTTAAGTATATAACATCTACTTATAGACTGCCCCGCTGTGCAAAAAGACAGGCATGTCAGATACTTCTGGATATTGTAGATACAGTCGGAAAAGACTATGACTATAACACCATCATAAGATTCCTCACTGCTATTGGAATAATTAATTAACCAACTTTAATTAAGAATCACAATGAATTAAGTTGTTAAATCTATGTTCAAACTTAGTACATGTCTAATAAAGATCAATAACAATAAAGAATGATTAATGTTATGAATATGCGCTAATAACCCTAAGTGGTTGATGCGCTTGTTAAATAAATAAATATTTTTTTTAAATTATTTTCGGAGTTATTTTGATTTAAAATCACGTCTGGTTCTTTAAAGTTGACTTCAGACCAAGACGGTTTGTGAGGACAGGAGAACTGCTGAGTTCCAATATTAGTTTTTTTGCTCCGTTCCTTTATTTCATTTATAGCAAAAACAGAAAATGTATCGCGTTCTTCCGATTTAAAATAAATTGGTTTAATGTCACCATTAAAATCTATCGCAATTAACACAAAAAAATTACAGAGAGCAGCTTGAAGCTGTAAAATCTTGTAGATATCTTGTTGTAAACTCTATATTTTTTTATTTCAGGTGAGTACCAGGCAGTACCGAAAAATATCTTAATACAAAACTGGATAGAACTCAACACAAACCTTCAGGCAGATAAAAAAGGGCGTTGAGGTATGTAGACATTTGCTCCGAATTAGGTTTGGGGGGAGGGTGCTAATAAAACTATATTATTCAAAAAAAACTTTAAAGCAGAATTGTCAAAAAATTACATATGAGGTGTCGTGGTATCCGAATATCATATCCTATTGAAATAAAAGAAAATATACCGGTGCCATTTAAAATTAATACTCATTTCGAGTCAAACCGGAAGTGATTTAAAACGATAGAATATATATTCATGTCAAATAACGACATGCAAAATTATTTTTTTATCCTAAAAAATAAGAAGAAATACAGGGGTAACCACCTTTAAAAAAAATTCTGGCAATACATTAAGCCGAGAAATACCTTTGAAATTTTAAGAAACTGTTTAAAAAATGGTCAAAAATTTTGAACTTATCCTTTCCTTTAACATATCAGTAACCGTAACAAAAAACAACACATTTTTATTTTAAATACATGGAAAAATTTTGACAGCTGCAGCAGTTTTCGATGCCTCGAAGCAGACGCTTGAAGAAATATTCTGCAAGGGCGTCATTTTGTAAAAAAAATTACAAGTTTTCTACACTTTAACAATTTAACACAAAGATGTCAAAATTAATTAACAATCCAGTTCTTTTATCACCTTAAAAAAAAACACTAAAATTGATTGATTTTACCCTGCCGAAAGGTATCTCTCCCCTTAATCAGTGCCTCTATCGTTCGCAGCCTCTTTCCACCGTACGCATTTAAGCTTGCGACACTATAGAATATCATTTTATAGATGTAGTCAAGTAAAAACTTTCTACGTGCAGCACCGGGTCACCCGTGTTACGCGACCTGTTATGGAATTGTTTACGTCATTCTTAATTGGTACCATTGGTTCCGATTACAGTTACACGCTCGATATGGTTCGGCTAGTTTTATGCTTCTATTGTCTGCCTTGTTAAATAACGATTTTTTCGTTGTGTGTCATGCCCCACGCTACTTATTTTACGCATCGATAGTGGTATTTATTGATTACAAAAAGTAGAAGGGAAAGAACTGTTAAATTTAAACAATCAATGAAATAATATAGGTAAAAAATACATTATTTTTTAAATAAATGGGGGGTCTGGGTCCCCTTGCCCCCCTTGTATACGTCACTACGCATCTACAGCTTCTGTTAAGATTGTTTGATACAATCGCGTTTTTGTTAACGTTTCTGCGGACAAAAATATTACTAGAAATACTTACCGGTTGATTTGATATTAAAAAAAGCACAAAATTTAGAATAAACCCTAATTTTTATGTATAAAACGCGCGTAAAACTATGCAAAGCAAATATTTTGGTCTTGCAGGAATTATAACCTCACTGAGAATTTCCTTGCACTCTTACTCTGTTTTTAGAGCATTTTCTGAAAAAAATCCTCTATTTTTCTGCATTTCTTTTTATATTTCTTTTCTTTATTAGTACAAAAATAAAAATGCAATTAAAGATTATTCTATTAATAGAGTTCTATCATCCATTTGGATAGTTTTATAAAAAAAAACTTTTTGCACAAAAAACCATCCAGAACTCTGGAACGTCATACCTACCTTTACAGCGTTCTTTCAATCGGATTCAGTCTTTGTGTGACTGGCAAGGATTTTTCGGGTTTACAGTTAACTGCACCATATTTATCTTCATTTTATACCTACGTCTGTGGGAGATGGGTAAAAAGATTTTTATAAAAAACAGCTTAAAGAAATATTTAATAAAAAAAACTCTCAAAATTTCAAAAAAATGATATGACATTTAAAAATTTCCACGTGCGGTAGCACGTCAAATAATCCTTAATTTATAAAAAGAAATGTAACAAAAATGAGTAATTAATATTTAGACAATGTTAATTGTGTGTGAACGATACTAATCCAAAGGTTTCATACATGATGTCAATTTTATTAGTGTTTAACTTACTTTGCATACAAGGTAAATTTAAAAATGGTTTTACTTGATATTCACTAAGATCTTGCATATATCATTGATAAGGGATATTATTATTAGTGAAAAATTGAACAAAAGAAAAAAATCTAGTGATTTTTAATGTCACCGTATAGATAATAGTGATCAGGACCTAATAAGAAGGAAAATATATTAGCGAGGAGTTGTTCCTACCTTGGATAAACTAAAAAAGAAGCTAGACGAAGACGAAACCAATATAAATATTAGCCGTGCCACCCTCCATAGAGTTGTTTATAAAATGGGATTTAAATACCGCAAAATAGACAAAAGACAAGAAGTAATGGAATCGCACAAATTACGGACTTGGAGATTTAATTACCTTCAAGAAATAAAAAAATATAGGTTGAAAAACAGATCCATAATTTACCTTGATGAAACATGGTTTGATACACACGACACAGTATCCAAAGGATGGGTTAATTCCAGTCAAAACTGTCAGACCAAAGCACCTTAAAATAAAGGAAAACGCATTACCATAATACAGGCTGGTTCAGAAGTCGGATTTGTCCCAAATTGCTTGCTGTTGTCTGCAAAGAATATTATAGATTCTAGCTTGGATTATCATGAGGATACAAGTGCAAAACTTTTTGAAAACTGATTTTAAAATCATCTTTTAAAAATATTTCAAACAACAGTGTTATTGTCATGGATAACGCAAGCTACCACAGCCGTCTGCTACACAAAGCACCAGCCTCATCAAGTTCAAAAACTAAAATCCAGGAATATATGTTAGACAATGATATTTATTTTGAATTCAGTTACAAAAAAGAGCAACTTTTGGAAGTCCTAAATTTATATGCAATTTAAAAACAATACGTATGTGATAATTTGGCATTGGTTGGGCATACGGTCTTACGTCTTCCTCCGTACCACTGTATGTTTAACCCCATAGAGCATTTGTGGAACCAAGTAAAATAAAATATCAGGGCAGAAAATGTTACACCTACTTTAAGTCCCAGTGTTATAAATTTGATAAAAAATGTAATTACTAACATACCAGTTGAGAGCTGGAAAAATTCACTACAGCACATTATAAAAATTGAGGACAACATAAATCCTATTGTAATGAATCTCAACGATGACACTGATAGTGAAACAAAATAAGATTTAGGTATTTAGATTAAAAATGTAATTATGTATAGATAATATAGTTATAAATTTATTAAAACTTTGCATATATTGAATTTCTTAATGTAATTTTAAGATTATACCTATCTAAATAAACAATAAATTATAAATATTTATATTATTAGAGTCCGTCCCTAATGTTCTGTTCTTTAAAACTTACTGATCCACAATTTTATTGTTGTCGGCAGGTATAATCCATTAATGCAGCAAAAGCTAACACGGTATACTTTTAGGACAAAGTGTACTCCTTTTGTAGCCTAAGATAAAGGAAATAAACATTCCAGAAAGCTTGGCGTAGTAAAAAAGGGTTTTACTCTTGTTAAAAATCTTTTAACCATTTTTACATAAACTCATATTTTTGCCATCCTCGTCAAGAGATTTCGAGAGAAACAAGAAAAGACTAGAGGCGAAAATCTCTTGTCTCTCGACGAGAGACCTCAAGAGATTCTCAGCGGTACCACTATTTAAGCATAAAAGATTTTGCCATCGAACAAAACAACGAAATGTAGAACGAAAAAATATGCAGGAATTGCAGTAATCAAACCAGTAGTCACGCAGGACTGTTAAAACGACACTTGCAGAGGCATTTCGAAATAATTGCGTTTGTGGAACGCGAGAAACAGTTGTACAATTTATGCGATGTCGCTTTCAGTACCACTGAATTAATATCTGTTTAATGTTCGCGCTCGTATTAAATGGAATTGTTACAATTTGGATTACTGGACTATGTCAATGTTTTGTTTTATATGCAAATTACGTTACTTTAAGGCATATGCGGGTACTTTTATTAATGGATTTGAGGCATTAGCATGGAAATATGTAATAAGCAATCTGTTGTTCTGTGAATAAGATACATTTTATTGCATGAAATGGTACGTTTGTGATATAAAATACATTTTGTAATAGAATTGCGCGAAACTAGAGAAATATTAAGATCCGTTTTTCAATTTCAATAAAATAAAGGTTATTTTCTTTAAAAAAAAGTTGAAAACTGAAATTTTCCTTTTAGGGTAGTTCATTCGTTAAGCTGTTATTCCTAAAAATGAAATGAAATTCAAATATAGGGTTATTAAAAGTGTCTTTTATCTAATTTAAAAAAAAACGATTTTTTTACCGGTTGTGAAACGAGATATTAACAATCAAATTGTGTATTTAACATTGTTTATATCTGGTCATGTATAAAAGCCATGCATTCATTTCGGAATATCTTGAAAACGGTGTTTACGATATTTTTTAAAAACTAATGCATTATAAATCGAAGTATTAGAAAATTAAATTAAAAAATCCTTAATTTTTTGACTGTTTTGTTAAAAAGATATTGAATTTTTTATTTTATTATTTTTTACCTAATCGCTCTTATGAAAGATGTATTTTAAGACAAGGTGGATTCAAAAACTGTAAAATATTAATAAATAACGAACAGACCTAATGTGTTGTATATACAGTCTTCTACAAAAATATTTTCAAGCATTCTCAACCTCAAACTTTTGGTAAAGCTTGTTCGATCCTTATTGGAACAGCGCTAAACATCGAGAAAACGAATGAAGTTCTTTAAAATTTATTTGCTCCGTTCAGCTGTCTGGTGCATACACGAAAATGGCGCGTCGAGATGTGTAAGTACATATTTTAATAAGTTTAGGAATATCTAGACTGAAACTAATACTTTATTAATAAATTTTGATGTAATTAACTTTAAGTTTTATTGAACAAATCATTAAATATGCCTTTGTTTTTCTTATTTTCGCATGTTTTCTGCCGTTCCTTATATGGAACGCTAGTCTCTTAGCATACATAAAAATATGTATGTTAATTTTTAGGTTAGCGGTGCAGCAGGTTGGATATGTTTAAAACTAAAGACACAATAACAAAAAGCCTTCCAAAAAAAGTTATTGGGATTTGAGAGAAGATCTTAGAAATATTGGGGTTTACAAGGCAATGCATAGAGATAGATTTATCGAAATAATGAGGCATATACACTGTGCCGACAACACAAAACTAGAACCAAAAAAAGATGGCAAAATTAAGACCATTGATGAATAAAATGAAACAACAATTTTTATCATTTTATACCATCACAAGAAATATCATATGACGAAAGCATGATTGGTATCATGGATCACGGCTGCAAACAATTTATCCGGGGAAAACCTATCCGCTTCGGATATAAGTGTTTGTGCATAAACTTCAAAAATGGATATTTAATAAATTTTGAAGAATCTCCCCAGATATTCGGCTTGATGAAAAAAATCATATGGTGGGATATATCCCCAACAACAAACGCCGACGATGCTCCGGACAAAACCATAGAGGCAGTTCTGTGCGCACACAGTGTCGCAAATGTGACGTAGGACTTATGTATTGAGTGTTTCGTTGATTTTCATACTAAATGAAATAAAAAGACTTGTTTTATAAATTTAATGATTTAAATAAATGTTTGATTATCTTTTTTAAAATTATTTTTATATTAGTAATTTTACGAACCCTAAATGACTAGCGTTCCATACATGGAACGGCCACCATCTTGGAAATAATAAGATGACATTGTACAAATTGACCTAAAACGTATTTTTATTGCTAAGTAGATTATTAAAATATAATTTACTCTTTAATATTCCGAATATAAAAAACTCAGTTCCTAATAGGTTAACTAAATTATTGTCTTGTTCCTGATTCGATAGTTTAAGGCGACCACTTCCAGCTCTTCTCTTAAAGGAGTATGTTTCCTGCCATTTTTTTTTAACAAAATGAAAAGTATTCTTTGGGATGTTAAGCTCTTACGCCACATCCCTTTCTGGCTAACCTATCTGCTCAATATAATGAATTATTAGTACTTTTTGATGCAAAAGTTAAGTTAACAGGTATTTACACTCACTAGAAGGTGGCCTATTTTACGAAAGGGAAAAAGAATTGTCCTAGATTTAATGGCCGTCACTGTACAATCAATGGCGGCTATGGGACTTTCAAAGTTTTGTATCTAAAAAATGAGACATGGGACCCACACCAAATATTTACCAGATATTATTGGCATCAAGGAAACTTTTTTCGTAATGAAATTTGCAAAAAAAATTTTTTTGGAGCTCCCACGGAAAAATCTAACTTTTAAAGGCAAATCCTTTATTTATATTTTTATTGTGAGTATGATCAAATTTTATTGTCATACTCCAAATTTCTAAAAAAAAAATCTGCATCTTTCTTGAAACTAGGAGCATCCAAAATACCTGCATAAGAAAATTGTTGAGTAAAAAAATTTCAACTAATAATAATAATAGTTTTTAGAAAAACATAATTTAGCGAAATTTGGGATTTGACAATAAAATTTGATTAAATTCACGAAGAAAAAAATACAAATAATGGATTCGTTTTTGAAACTTGGTTTTCTCTTTACCCCCCCCCCAAAAAAAAAAGAAATCAAAGTTTTTTTGCAAATTCCAAAACGAAAATTTTCTTTATGTGTTTTTCTTGAGCCCAATAGCATCTTGTATATACATATTTGGTGCAGGTCACATGTCTTTCTATTTAGATAAAAATTGTGAAAATACTAAAGCTGCTAATGATTTTGTTTATGTCACTGAAAAGAAAGGTAATTTTTGTTTCCAGCGTAATTATAAGGAAATTTTAGAACCTTCTTGAAAACAGCTTTACAATATACAAAGAGCATATAATTCCTGGTATATTATTAGTTTCTCTAAACAAGAAAAATCCATGATTAGCTTTGCGATCGATTTACAAATCAACCATTTTCAACCTCAGTGGCCAGTGGGCAAACCGAGGTTCAACGTGTTTACATTTTTCAACCTGCAGGCCGAATGCTTACGGAAGCGATTATTCAAATCGCGTTAATAGAAAATTCAAAATGGCCAGTAATTGCCCATAATTTGAGAAAAATCGCCGATAACATTTTTAATGGTATCATTAATAACCACATTATCCAGTTGGTTATGTTAAACTGACATACCATCATATTTTTCATTAAAATCTGAGTAATCCCAACTGTCAAAACAATTATCTAGCATTATAATTTGGTAAATACAGGTCAAGAATAAACAAAAGTAAATTAAAAATTTGCAAAACGTCACCTTGCTTATAAGCAGAATAAATTAAGAATACCTTGAACATTTGGAAAAAGTTAAAAAAAAACCTTGTTTATAGAAATTATCACTTTTAAAAAGTAATATTTTTTGAAGAATTTTTTATAATATATCGTCAGCATAGTTTATCACTATGCTGACGTGGGAACCCGTTGAAAATGGCCCCCCAAAGCCCAAAAATGAGTTTTGCGCGAATATCTGCCAAAATGTGCAAATTAGAAAATTTTTGTTTAGACAAAAAATGAAGACCACCTCGAGATCTATAAAAATGGCCCTTACCATTTTTTCGCAACACCAATATTTTTCGCAAAAACAGCGGTTGAAAAGTCTATAACATTCCACACTGGATAGATGTGGTAGTAGGCTAAAAAATGCAGACGGGCAAAACATTTTTTTATCAAAACGCAAGAAAGATGGTGAAGGAAATTTTCTGATATCATTGAACACTTCTTAAGAGCTAGTGAGCAATTTTGAGTAGGTTCTTGAGGCACTTTAATTTTTGTAATTGTCCTTAAAAACCCCTAAACATAAAAATCAAGGACTGGCTAATAGTCCAAAGTCCAGAAAAGGAAGCTGAAAAAAGTGCAAAACCTCGCATTTTTTCAAAATGCATAAATTTGCATGAAAATTTGGGATAAAGCTTAACCTACCCTCCTTTTTAAAATCTATATTATGCCGATGGGCGTTCTTTATTTTTTAAGGGTCAAAACTACGCTTTATTGCTAAAACCTATAAAACTATACATTAAAGCTTAAGTTGAGTAAAATTTAACTTAAATAAATTGAAAAAGTAATATTTTGTTTCTTTGAAACATAATTTGAAATATTTTAGCCCCTAAAAATCAACCCTTATTATGATTAAAAAAATATACCCTAAAAAAATAAATATACTATCACAGTGTTTTGCATAAAAATTTAGGATTAAGCTCAACCTATCCTCTTTAAAATATCCATTATGCTGAAGGTCGCTTTTTATTTTTTAGTTGGGAAAACTACCCCTTATTGCAAACACCTCCTAAATTTTATATTAAAGCTTAAGTCACATAAAATTCCCTCATATAAATTGAAAAATAAGTTTAAAATAATTCTTTGAAACATTATTTATTACATTTCAACCCTTGAAAATCAATTCTTATTATGATTTAATAAAAAAAAATGTTTACGGCCTAGAAAAATTAAGATATTGTTAGTAGTAAATAAAAAAAGTTCGAGTGCCTAAAAACATTACTAATTTAATTTTGTAATTTTTTAATCTTAAAAACCTTCCCCTTACAATCTAACAATGCAAAAAATAGTACAAAACTGCGGATTTTTAAAAAAATGCATCGAATCGCTTTTGAAATGCTCCAAAAAAAAATTTTTTTTTAAAGCATAATTCCTTTAGATTTTGTGATAAAAAGTTCTTTAAAAAACCATTTTGTTGGTGTTTTCAAGAGCTATAAGGTCCTGTATAATAAAACTGTTTAAAACCCTTACTTTTTTAAAGGGGTGAGTTAAAAGGGCTGAAACGAGGTAGTGCTCGTTTATACACGTACGTTTTTAACGTTTATATTTCACTTAATTTCCGTCAAACAGTAAATAAAAAATGTCATTGAAGCTTTTTGGGAGCCAATACCTCCAAAGAGGAGGCATATGTAAAAAAAGTTTATAGGAATTTGTAGTATTCTTTTCACGTGTTTTTTTTATATCCGGAAAATTTTTCACATTTTCTTAGACATCCTGTATAAAATCACCAGTTTAAAAACAATTTGAAGTTCTGACAAAACAAGTGCCTGCGGAGCAAACGGACATTAGTATGTTAGTCTCAGTAAAGACGTTTAAACGATTAACAGTACGAACTAATTTAAATTGATTTCTAGAAAACTTCCGTTTTCTACCGATCGTATGTGAGATTCATCTATACCCGCCGGTGGTACTGTATGTACCACAAGTGTACTCCCAGCTCTATCAGATATGGTTTTACATAATTATTCATATCACATCTCATTTACTGTATGCATAGTTAAACATTGTTAGCGGCACATTTCACTCAAATGGGTCCATATTTCAAAGAATTCTCATTTAGTTCCATAAAACAATGTTGGAAAGCGCTTCTGGCCGGCTAATTACCAATTTTGAATTTCCTATTATGTCGATTTGAATAAACGCTTCCGCGATCCTCGTTCCTTCGGGGCAAAACAATATAAAACAGTTAGGCCACAGGTTTACATATTGGTGTTAAGTAATAATGGTTGGTTGCAAAAAAATGTAAGAAAAGACTAGAAAGACATAAATTTTACCAACTTCTTCATTAAAATTTTTTATTATATATAAATATAAATATATATATATATATATATATATATATATATATATATATATATATATATATATATATATATATATATATATATAATATATATATATATATATATGCATGATACGGCCTATGATGTCCGAATCTCAAAAATGGAAAATCCAATGTTTTTAAAATCATTATATGAGATTTTGTTAATTCTTGCTCAACTGACAGCGCTCATTGGTCGTTAAGTTTTAAAATCGTACTTGTTTTTTGTAAGTTTTTAACTATAAATTCTTTTACTTTTTTGTATATTCTTTTCACTCCAAAAGTTCTTTTTAAAACATGGTGGCAACGATTAATGCAAAAAACTAGGTAAAGTCAATGTATTTTAAAGGGAAGAATTTTTTTTTTGGGGAATGTGAATGAAGTTTGTTCTTATTGGTATTTAAACCTGTCTCATGTTTTCAACTCACATATGGTAAGAACTTTGAAAAAAGGAAATTATTTTTTTTTATAAATTCCCTTTTCCTATAAAATTTAAATTAAAAATTGAAGAAAACCCCAAAATTTTATTTTCATGTATTTAAATTTCTTTTAAATTGTTTACCTTGGGTATTTTCAAATTTAAATATATAAATAATATATATATATATATATATAATAATTTATTATATATGTTATATAAATGATCCTTCTAATGGTAAATTTAAATTGAAAATCAATTGTTTTTAAAATTTATATAGTTTGTTAATTCTTGAAAAAACTGACATCATTGGTCTTAAGTTAAAATCGTATTGTTTAAATCAGATAACTATAAATATTTTCTTTTTGTATATTTTTTACTCCGTAAAATTCCATTAATAACATGTGGCAACGATACTGCTTAAAACTAGTAAATGAATGTAGTTTAAGGAAAGCTTTTTTTGAGAATGTGAATGAAGTTTGTTTTCATATGGTATTTAAATTCAGTAAACTATATGGTTCTTCAATTTAATTAAATTATTTTTGTTGGTTTCACTAACAAGATTCATTTTCTTTTATTTTTAGATTGTCCTGATGATGGGAAAAAAGTTTTTCCGAAAGCTCGACTTTTTCAATAAAGAGTTAATTATTTAAAGTGGCCTTTTCAATTGACTGCATTTCCACTACTCTGGGTTTCAGAATTTTTATATATATATATATATATATATATATATATATATATATATATATATATATATATATATATATATATATATATATAAAATAATATTTATATCATATATATATATTTTTTTTATTATAATCTTATTTTTATATATATATATATATATATATATATATATATATATATATATATATATATATATATATATATATATATATATATATATATATATATATATATATATATATATATATATATATATATATACCGGAAAATTTAAAGGAACGGACATAAATTTTTGTAATTTTTGCTTTAAAGTGTTTTAACAGTTCATTATGGGTGACTTAGCACCCACTGATGTCGCTAGAGCTAGAGATCCTACAGTGATGTTGCGATAATGTTTGGCAAAACAAAATTAACTATTCGTCGCAACGTTACACGTTGGAGACAAACTGGACAGTATGTAAGAAGGCGAGGTCAAGGCAGGAAACGCTCAACCACCGCTGTAGATGATCGGTTTATCAGGTTGCAAACACTCCCAAATAGGCGTCGAACAGCAGTTTAAATGAGAAACGAACTGGAAGAAGTTCGTGGTATCAGAATAAGTGAGCGTACAGTTAGAAGAAGACTTAAAGAAGCTGGTTTGAAGTCGCGTAGACCAATAAAAGCCTCAAAGCTCCAAAGACATCATCGGGTAGCGCGATTAGCTTTTGCTCGAGAACATCAAAATTGGAATGACGATCAGTGGGGTCAAGTTTAATTTTTTGTGTAAATGCGATTGATGGAAGAAAAAGAATATATCGACGTGCAGGAGAGCAAAATGAATAATTTAATTTTACTCCCACTGTGTCTTTTGGCGAAGGCTTACTTATGGTATGGGGTGGCATATGCTTAGGGGCTCGCACAGAGTTGGTGGTGATTGATGGCGGCTCTTTAACTGCCGATAGGTACATAAGAGATGTTTTCCAAGATCATGTGATACCTTTCACCCCACATATTGGTGCAAATTTTCTGTTAATGCACGACAATGCTCGCCCGCATTGGGCAGGCGAATTAAGTCCAGAATTCCTACTGTCCAAAACACAGAAGAGGTGAAACTTGCTCTATTTGAACTGAGAGATGAGTTGCCTCAAGAAATGATCAGAAGTATGGGAAGACAAATGACTGCAGTCATAAGAGCTCGTGAAGGGAACACTAGTTATTAAATACAATAAATATTGTAATAAAGTTATCATGTCTAATTATTTTTTGCGAAAGCGCAGTTTTACTTTTTTTTAATTGCTTCAATTACATTAAATCTGCAAAAACCCAAATTAAAATTTATAGACACTGTCCGTTCCTTTAAATTTACCGGGTATATATATATATATATATATATATATATATATATATATATATATATATATATATATATATATATATATATATATATATATATATATATATATATATATATATATATATATATTTATATATATATACAGGGTGGTCAGTAATGAATGCGCCTAAAATCAATCCCAGTTTAAAGTCGCGAAAAACACGATGTTGAACCAAATATGCCTTAGTAAAATGTTCATTAATGAGATCGGGATGTTATTTTTATTTTCGAAATTGTTATTTCTCTATAGCTCAAGTTGTTTTAGAGATATTGACATAAAAACCGAGGATCAGAGGTTTCTGAGGATGAGAAATATGATTTTATTTTACTTTCTGACATAAAGTGTAGGTGGCGCTAGTTATATTGTGATAAAGTGATGATTTTTATGAAAATGGTGTGCACTTTTTAAACATTCTATTGCAGAGTCAAAAAATAATCAACACTAAATTAAATAAACATTTAATAACAAATAAAATTATAAATCACTTTACCAAATGCAAAATGTTCACCATTCATTTATATTAATTACTAATTAAACATACCTATGGCATTTTTTTTTTGGGAAATTCTTATCAGTATCTATTAAACAGCCTCATGAGTGCTCGGACTTGTGGGTCGGAGATATGTATTCCCATGTATTTTTCGACGCTAAATCCGATGCCAAGCTCAAAAAAGGCCCTGTATGTCTGAAATTGGCCCCAGAGGCCGAAAAGGGCCCCTATAGTGCCTGAGAGATGGATTTTTGGTATGAGGCGAGGTCAAGTGATTCTTAAGCCAAGCTGAATTTGTGGTCAAAAAGATTATGACCAACTGAAGTTCCCCGTTTTGGGACCGGAAAAATGACCCCTTAGGGGCTGCAAAATCGTGTTTTGAATGCCGCAATCGCAAAAGTTTGAAGTCAGACTGTGTTCGAAAAGTTTATGGTCAACTAAAATCCCCGTTTGAGACCGGGAAAATGATCCCTTAGGGGCCGGAAAATCGTATACTGTATCGTTTAAACTCTATACTTATAGCATCTGAGTGTAGAGAAATACATGGGGAAAGGATAGAGGCATTGAAATCGATGAATCGGGCATTCAGAATCTTTTAGAGACCTGGGAAAACTATCACTTAGGAGTAATTTTTTGGATTAAGGCGTGAACCGAGCGTGATGGAAACTTCTCGATCTCAAACCTACTTTCAGAGTAGAAGAACATATTGAAATCCATTAATTTTCCAACCACGTCAGGGGTATTTTTTTATGGGAAGACCACTGTTGCGATTGCGACGTCCGAAACTCGATTTTCCGACCCTAAGGAGTCAGTTTCCAGATCTTAAACGGGAAATTTCAGTTGGACATAAATTTTTTTAGCACAGTGTGAGTTCCAGAATTTAAAAGTGCACAAAAATACCACTGCTGCGATTGCGGCGTCCGAAATATGATTTTCCTACCCATAAGGAGTCATTTTCCCGGTTCCAAACGGGGAATGTCTCAGTTCTAGAATTTAAAAGTACATAAAAATACCCCTAAGGGGTCATTTTCCCGGTCCCAGACGGGGAATTTGAGTTTGCCATGAACTTTTCGACCACAAATCCGGCTTTGGCTTGAGAATGCACCTTCGACCTCGCCTCATCCCGGAATCAATCTTTCAGGCTCTATAGGGGCCATTTTTGGCCGCTGGGGCCAATTCCAGACGTGGAGGGAAATTTCTTTGTTTGGGATCGGATTTAGCGTCGAAACAAGCCCGAACACTATTTTTTTTATGGGGCTGTGTTATATTTAGTGTTTTTCTTGCAAATGGAAGCAGTTGATAAAGTTCAAAGACTCATGTAAACCAATATTTATTAACACTTTCTTTTATCTATATTTTAGAAACAGTATCTTTAATATACAAAAAATATTGGCAAAAAATTTCCCATATGAATCACCAGTTCTGCCGGTCATTGTATATGAAAGATAATAACTTGTCAGGTATTGTCTTCCTCAATCATCCAAGAATCTTGAACAAGAAATCACCAATAGACATAAACTACTACTTGTCTTACAGTTATCGAAACAAGTCTAATAAAAGTGTTTGCAACAAGCATATATTCCTTCTGTAATCTATCTTGTACTATAAATTTCTTGTCCATAAATGGTTTTTATGGCATCAGGTTTGTGTAATGGCATTAAAATAAATCCGATAATCACTGATACCCGCTCATGATGTTTATATGTGAGATTTCGCTGAAGTCGGCTTTAAATAATCGTATTTAACAGGTGTGGAAATATTGAAAATTTGTGGGAAATAAAGTAACTCTTTTACTCAGGTTTTAAAAAATGTTTGATGCCAATTTAGGCATATATATTATTATTCGTACCTAGATGATACTTAAGTGATTTTAGCTGCACATCTCTATATACTTAAAAAAAAATCAGATAACCAGAAGGAATGCATTGTGGTAAACAAATTAAGAAAACGAACTGATACATATCAATTTCATTCATTGAATTACATGAAATAATTTTACAGAACGAATCTTCAATGGTCTGCGATCCGAACAGTTAGAATTTGATTTGGTTTCTAAAGGTATTTGCTACAGATGTTTTTTCATCGACAGGCGTAACGAGACCAGTTACAGAAGTGCTTTGATGGCGCGTTTCGATGATTTTTTTATAAAAGAGTTTTAATGGTATTTGAGCCTTGGAACTTAATTTAATATATATTTTACTTCTGGGAAATTGAATTCCGTTATATTGGCTGTGGTCAAAAAAGTCGTGTATTTTATGTTTAGCTACTGTAAAGGTAAACTAAAAAGCACTCAGTATTGTAATAGATATTTACGTTATAAGTCCGGAAAATAAACTTTTACAGTATGAGTGAAATGTTTACGGACGAGGCGACAAAGGAGCCGAGTCTGGAACTTTAAAAGAATACTGTAAAGGTTTTTCGGACGAATAATGTACAATATTTTATTTCATAACATACTCTAGAAATTTATGTTTTGAAATAATAACGTATTTTTAACCTGCTTCGTATATCTACAAAATAATTAATTATCTGCTTTGGAAACGGATGATGAGCTATACACATAGTACGAGAGGAACTATTTATATTTCGGGAACTGTCAATAGCTAAAATCTGGCAACACCATAATAAAGTTTAACATTTTTGAGCATAAACGTACTCACAACGTGTTGATGTAAAAGGTTGAATTATTTTTCACAACTTTCGACGTGGATTATGTCAACAAGAATGTGTCGATGAACTTAGTTCTTAGTATGGCGATAAAGCACCGTCAAAAACCACAGTATATCGCTGATATGCTGAATTCAATCGTGGTCGTAGTTCCGTCGCCGACAAATTTTGTGAAGGTCGTCCAAAATCGGTTGTCGATGCAGTGCGTGAACTAATAATGCAAGATTGTCATGTGACATATTGTGACATAGAGGCATCCTTGCACATTAGTTCCACTTAGGGTTCATTCCGGAATTCTCGGCTCGAGAATTCCCGGGAAATCGTTGGCTTTGTTCCCGGGAAATCAAGCTCGAGAAGTCATATTTGAGTCTATGAAATTATAAAATAAAACTATTTGCGTTTGCCGTTTGTTTTAAACGCGCCGGGGCGGCACTGGCCAAAGCGCCGTGGTACCCCTTGATCTGCCGATCGCGCGGCAAGCGCTCTTTCGGGGTCGTTTTATACATAATACAATACAGTAGGTAATACACCAGTAATGCCAACCTAGGAAATGATTCCCTAGTTCTAGGGATTTTTCCTACAATAGGGAAAAAGGAATTTTATCTAATATCTGGGGAATTTTCAACTTTGGATTGTTTTCAGTTCAATTTATAGAATTTCAGTCAATTTATCAATTTTAATATTAAATGGACTACAATGACAAGTACCTATTAAATCCTTATACCCTGGGTTATGGTTTGACCATTGTATCTTTTCAAAAATTGCTTCTTGTTGCGCTGATTAATCTAAAACGGGTTAATTCGTGGTATCGGGTTTCGGGGAATTACAGATCAACTGCGACTTAGCATCTCTCTGCATGTTGTTGCACTTTCGTATTTTGTGGTTGTTGCCCACAAAATACGAAGTGAAAAAAGAAATGTCAAGTTCAAGAGTTGCCCCACAGTAATGCTGAGACTGAGCGAGTATTTTCAGTCGTTACCGACGTAAAAAATAAAAAGCAAATTAATTATCCAGTGAGGCATTAAATGCAGTGTGTTTAATTCGTCTTTCTAGTGAAAACTGCTGCCAAAATTATTCATTAAATGAAAAGCATTTAAGTCTTATGAAAAAGGAAAACCTTTATAAAAAAAGATTGATTTTAAGAATTTTTAGAATTGTTTTTTTTTGTTTAGAAACTTTTATTTTGTTAATTCATTTTGCTATCTCTGTCCATTGTTACCATGAGATTTTATTTTTATGTATTTTTTGAACTTTTCTGACAATAAAGTAATTTCGTAAATTATTTTTCTATTTAATTTTGATCTAGGAAATTCTAGGGACATTTTCACAGAAAAATTGGGAATTTTCAACGACTTGGTTGGCAACACTGTAATACCCACACACTTTCATTATGTTTCGACTCTAGCTGAGTTCAGACGGTTTACAAAGTGTAGTACACGCAATTTGTAAATTTCTCGACAACCCGAGAAGACCCGAGAAATTAGCCTCGAGAATTCTCGAGACCCGAGAAATTGATAAGCTCGAGAAATCATGAACCCTAGTTCCACTTCAATACATTCGATTTTGCATGAACACTTAGCTGTAAAAAAATTGTGCCATTTTCATTGAAAAATGTTTGTTATTATTTGCCATTCCCGAAATATAAATAGTAGCTCTCGTATAGGGATAGGGAATAGGGAAATGTTAAGCGTCCTGCCAGGTATATTACATCCAGAATGAGAAAGCACTTATTTCATTCAATAAAATAAAGCTTAAATTTTTTTTTAGTTAAAGTTTCAAGTGGATCGAAATGGGTACAGTTATTGTGCCTCGAAGCACATGTGTATTAGTTTATCTCATTCAATAAATAAAACATTTTAAATCAATTTTTAGATGGATCGGGGTTGGAATACTTACTTGTACCAAAAAAAATTGTTATTAGCGAAATTTTTGGCCAAAATCACTTTTTGGCTTGTATCTCCTTTATTACTTATTTTATTAAAAATATGTATATAACTTTTTTCATAGAGCTTATTAAAAAGCTTATTTTTTATTTAATACATTTTTTCGTAGCTTCTTTAGTTTTTAAGATATTTGCGTTTTTATTTTAAAATCGTTAATATCTTAAAAACTAAAAGAGCTACATAAAAATTTAATAAAACGAAAATTACGTTATTTTATTAGACCGTTAATTTTGATTTTATACCTTTTTTTTCAAAAATTCATAGTTTTTGAGTTATATTAAAAAAATCGATTTTTTACGATTTTTCCAGGTAAACAAAAAATGCAATTTGAACCCGCTGAGCTGAGGCACCAGTGCTGCTTTGACTTTACTATTGTTCATAGTAATATTAAAAAAAATGTTTCATGCGTATCTCTTATTGGCCAGCTTTTTTGCGGTGACCGCCCGGATTACTCTAAATAGTCTAAAGGGTTGAAATTTTTGATAATATTAAAATACCTTTCGTAGTGTAAAAAAATATTTATAAGATCTTTTTGAATAGGATAAAAGAGGCACACAACAATCTCAGCTGTAATTCTTCACCCACTATAGCGAAACTGTTACCGGCCTCGACATGTGGTAAATTTTCATTACATCTCTCCCGCACGCCGAATGACAATTTCCTGATTGCATAACATCCCGCCGCTATTTAACGCAACCTTTAATTTTAAAATTCCAGAGCTGCCTCGATCGTATTACCTAATAGGCAGCAAATACATGGCGTCCCATTAAAGCGAGCCTAACCACTGGGTCGTGTAACGAGCTGATGAGGTATCTTACGATACACAGTGGCGTTTCCTTCGCGGCACGCCCACTATTTTACAGCCCGATTACACCTCGATCTTCCAGGGTTTTAAAAATGCGATTATGTTTCTTACACCTTTAATAAATATAATATTGTTTGGCTTCGAACCAGACGTGCAAAGGTGTTTTCTAGTTTCGTACACTTCAGAAATTTACCTGATATATTCTCGTTTTGTACACTGAAATATTAAATCACCGACCACTGTGACGACTTAAATAACCAACCAAATAAATACCATATTAAAAATTATTAAAATTTTGTTAATAACTAGTACGTAGAGATAATTTAGAAAAAATCAAAAGCCCTTAGTTCTGGTCGGTCATGGTTAGTTCTGCCTTTTATTTTCCCAAATTTAAAAGCTCTTAGTTCTGGTTGGTTAAAGCAGCTTTTTATTTTCCCCAATTATATTTTAGACGTGATAAATACGATATTAAAAATTACCAAAATTTTGTTAATAACTTCTACGTAGGGATTGTTTAGACAAATTCAAAAGCCCTCAGTTCTGGTCGGTCATGGTTAGTTCTGCTTTTCATTTTCCCAAATTCAAAAGCCCTCAGTTATGGTTAGTTAAAGCAGCTTTTTATTTTCCCCAATTATATTTCAGACGTGATAAATACCATATTGAAAATTACCAAAATTTTGTTAATAACTTCTACGTAGGGATTGTTTAGACAAATTCAAAAGCCCTCAGTTCTGTTCGGTCATGGTTAGTTCTGCTTTTTATTTTCCCAAATTCAAAAGCCCTCAGTTCTGGTTAGTTAAAGCAGCTTTTTATTTTCCCCAATTATATTTTAGACGTGATAAATACCATATTAAAAAAAAACAAAATTTTGTTAATAACTTCTACGTAGGGATTGTTTAAACAAATTCAAAAGCTCTCAGTTCTGGTCGGTCATGGTTAGTTAAAGCAGCTTTTTATTTTCCCCAATTATATTTCAGACGTGATAAATACCATATTAAAAAAAAAAAAATTTTGTTAATAACTTCTACGTAGGGATTGTTTAGACAAATTCAAAAGCCCTCAGTTCTGGTCAGTCATGGTTAGTTCTGGTTAGTTAAAACGGCTTTTTATTTTCTCCAATTATATTTCGGACATGATAAATTACTAAAAGTAGAAACAGTAAACTTTTCTCTTTAGGTTGCAATTTTGTCATGGCTTAATCAAACGTAAGGATACTTTAGACAAATTCAAAAGTCCTCAGTTCTGGTCGGTCATGGTTAGTTCTGGTTAGTTAAAGCGGCTTTTTATTTTCCCCAATTAAATTTTACACGTGATAAATCACTAAAAGTAGAAACAATAAACTTTTCCGTTTAGGTCGCAATTCTGCCGTGGCTTAATCAAACGTAAGGATACTTTAGACAAATTCAAAAGCCCTCAGTTCTGGTCGGTCATGGTTAGTTCTGGTTAGTTAAAGCGGCTTTTTATTTTTTTCCAATTAAATTTTACACGTGATAAATCACTAAAAATAGGAACAATAAACTTTTCCGTTTAGATAGATAGTAAAAACCAGGGTTGTAACGGAGGCCTTCTTAGCTTAGGCGGAGGCGGATGCGGAGGTTAACGAAGGCGGAGGCGGAGGTGAAATTTGAAGTGGAAAAAATGGAAATTTATGATTTATTTTAGTCATTTCTTTTTTATTTTAAATGGGTACCTAGCATACATACATGTACATGGTACGCTTTCATAAGTAAACTAGTAATCGAAATTTGAGAAGAGCGACCGCGTCGCCCTGCGTCGCTCCTTGCGCATTGTATGTTATTGTGAATGAACGTGAATATTTAAAATGAGAAGCTTGATTTTTTTTAGCTAGAGTACTTATAAAACAACTTACTTTTTCAACTTTTGTAGATACTATTTACATTACATTCATATATTACAAAATATATCACTTTATTTAAATTATTATAAAAATATATCTATTAATTACCTTATTTTGTTACAGGTATGTAAATGAATATTGACTGACAGGAAAACAGAAAATCATCATTAAACCTATTTTTAAAGTAAGTTTAATCAATTGATATTATTTTAATACACTAAAACAAAAGTCTTAGAAAACAATAATTTACCACAAAAGAGGATTTACACTACTCTGCTTCAGCAACAGCGTTATTTTCGACGCGGTTTTTTGCATTCTTTGTTAAATTTTTGTGAAAACTGAAAATATACAAGTTAAATCAGATAAGTGCAGTTAGCTAAGTCATTCAAAATATCACAGCAAACCAGGATTTTAAGGAAACTACTTGTCGGATAGCGTCTGACTTTAGCTTATTTAAACAACATATTATAGACGATCATTTTCTGGAAGATCAGCTTGAGAAGCTTGCAGTTTCCAAATTTTTTTCTGCAAAAAAGAAACCAATAAGATTCCATAAAAAATATTTTGCTTAAAAAAAGTCCTATTGACAGTATCACGATTAAATAACAATTAAATCAAAATTCTTTATTCTAAAAGGAAAGAAAATACTTTTTATGTGTTTTTTCATATA